>JBCFYV010000001.1:72688729-72755648 GCA_039000515.1 Timema cristinae | reverse complement strand
TAATGTGTAATGGTAGGGTGATTATGAGATGAAATGAAGGACCTACAGTTTAACGTGGAATCCGAACCACGGTGGAGGCCTGGCATCATGTGACTTATAAGTTTGGTTAGTTTTAATTAGTATCAAATATTAGATTAAGGTATTACATTCTTCTCTGACCCAACAAACTAACTAAAAAATAAAATACCGACAATTTGATTACATAATTATATCTATAAACACACACAATATCATATACTAAGCCAAAGACCACAAGGCCAATACGGGATTAAAGAATTAGTATTCTCTCATATTGGTTGAAACAACAGCAGAGAAAATCCAAATATATTTCTTTGCGGCCAACATGAATAACATTTACACTTTTATTTGTTATTTTATCGTTATTGATAATATATATAAAAAGTGACAGCTGTAGATAATATGACTTGATGTATGAACACCAATGGTCGTTTATATTCCTATTAAAACAAAGGATACCTCCCTGGTCCATTTTGTGTGTTGTACACTATTTTTTTAAAGTATGGTAAATATCGGGAAAATAGAGATAGTTTTAGCATAGCTGTTTTAAGAAAAACTGTGCTGGGCTGCATTACGATTGGTCCAACTTTCCCGGAGGGGTGGCAAGAATCAAACCCGTGAAACCAGTTGGGAACGCGACAGTGTATTTAACAGTCTAAAGGTGCGGAAGTGCAAAATTTACTCCGCGTGTAAGGAATGATTTTTTTTAAGGATAGATCTCAAGTACTGATAACCTTAAACGCAAACTGAAACCTCTCACCACTTTTCAGCACCCCCGGAGAACAGACAGAAGGGAGCACCAAGCACGTTTAAGAAAATGACAAATCAACAAGTCCTTGCTGGCTCGCAGGGGGGATTTTGATTCGCCTAATGGAAATTATTATCATCTTCAACTCTTACGAGGAAAATCTAGAACAATTGAGGAGGGTAATTGAGGTATTGAAAGTCTAAAATTTCCAGCAAACTCCAAACAAACCAGCTCAATAGAAAAGTACAAGTTCGTAAAAGATAATCTCAAATATCTGGTGCACCCCATATCTTCAGAAGGAAACCTCCCCAACTCGAAATAAATCAAGGTCATACAATAATACCAAACACTAGAGACACGACGCAAACTACAACAGTTCCTTGAAACCTGTAACTGGCTACGGGAGTTCATCCCAAACACGATGGAAACAGTTACTCTCACCTCTAGAGTAGGAGCTAACCAGAAGTGGAAACAGTTACTCTCACCTCTAGAGTAGGAGCTAACCAGAAGTGGAAACAGTTACTCTCACCTCTAGAGTAGGAGCTAACCAGAAGTGGAAACAGTTACTCTCACCTCTAGAGTAGGAGCTAACCAGAAGTGGAAACAGTTACTCTACCTCTAGAGTAGGAGCGAACCAGAAGTGGAAACAGTTACTCTACCTCTAGAGTAGGAGCGAACCAGAAGTGGAAACAGTTACTCTACCTCTAGAGTAGGAGCTAACCAGAAGTGGAAACAGTTACTCTACCTCTAGAGTAGGAGCTAACCAGAAGTGGAAACAGTTACTCTACCTCTAGAGTAGGAGCTAACCAGAAGTGGAAACAGTTACTCTACCTCTAGAGTAGGAGCTAACCAGAAGTGGAAACAGTTACTCTCACCTCTAGAGTAGGAGCTAACCAGAAGTGGAAACAGGTACTCCACCTCTAGAGTAGGAGCTAGCCAGTAGTGGAAACAGTTACTCTACCTCTAGAGTAGGAGCTAACCAGAAGTGGAAATGGGATGCCCCGGAACAAAAAGCATAGCATGTCTTCAAGAACATACAGACACTACACCGACCTAACGCCTTTCTCCCCTTATTTCTGCGGAATGACGCCAGCGGAGCAGGAATCGGTGCCGTCGTTCTATATCAAGAGATCGAAGGACATAACAATATCATTTCATACGAGAGCGCAAAATGGTATCCTACTGAAATATAATATCGCATTCACGAGCAGGAGTGACTCGCCTTCGTATGGGCAGTAATAATATATTACATCTACTTGTAGAAGCGCACTCCGCACTGCACACAGATAACAAATGTCTGACCTGACTAGATTCAATTAAGGACGTAAGATCCAAGCTCACCAGATGGTCCTAGATGTTGCACGTGTATTGGCTCCAAGAATAAACAATGACTGGGATAATCTAAACAAGCCCCAGACCCGCTATTCCGAAACCTAAGTGGGAAGTCAACAGAAGCCAACACGCAAGATTGGGAAAGAATAATGCCCCCAAAGCCATTACAACACCACCTAAACTTCAACTCACCGCAATCTTTATACGATAGAGTTTTGGAAGTTCAAGATTTAGACCCGTACATAAACAAACTGACGGGAATAAAATAAATCAGTCAGAATATTATCATCAAGAGGCGGTCCAGACAAGAACTCTCCATATAAAGAGCTCCGCGACCCAGGACGAGGCGTTTCTATACAGGGCCTACCCAGAGGAGATCCATGGAAGATCGTGGCACCCCAAAACATAGAGACATCTTAAAATATGTTCACGACTATCTCGAAGCAGAACACCCTGGGTAAATGGATACCCTACTTATTTGAGAAGACGGTGTAACATTACGCGGTATAATGTTACAACTGGACCCCGCCCAATACTGACATTCATAGATGTATCGCAACAAATCTTACTACCCGCTCCAATAAATTCAACTCAATTAGGATCCCTACAATAGTATTTTTCTCTGTTGTAGTTCTTGTAGGCTAATAAGACATAGTAAAAAACAATGCTGGACAATATATTTCATTACTCAATCCAATTCTAAGTATTAATTTGTTCATGTACATACAATACTATTCTGCTCACGATAGAATCCTGCAAGGCTTGCCGGCACCTGGAATCCTAGATTGGCGAGTGGGTCAAGGGAGATCCAGTGGGTCAACAAAGCGTCCCGGCACTCCGACTGTACTAGCGAGAAATGAGCCGTGAACTATCGACGTCAACTAAAGGGCAACTATGTACCTGACCCCTGACGGTTGGAAGAGTAACCTCCTTCAAAACATCGGGGATGGGAGATATTCACTGATATTCCAATGGAGCAAGCGGAATCAACAATGGTTTACATGACTGTTTCAAGGCATCGTTGACGTCACCATGCGTGTGTTTGTGTACTCCCACCTCCCCTCCAGCACAACGAAATCCCTATATAATGGCTGTGTAAGCATGCTATAATCGACTATCTTACGATCAACGATCGACGACAGACCATTGTCATGGACCTGGACAATGGCTGAAGAAACTTGTAAAATGTATCAAAATCGTCGCTTAGACGAGTGGAGTAATGGACTCTAACTTCTTTTTAGACTCTAAACTTCTTGTATATAATAGTTTAATATTCAATTTCAAAATCTAACGTATTAATATTATGATCGTCAATTTTCTAAATACTCTATCTTTGATATGTCGCCACTCGGGCGCTGGAACTTTGGCTTATATATTTATTCTCGTAAATATCCTCAGTTATGTGCTGATTAGAAGTTTGACAAGTTAATATTAAATTGTTTGGAATAGTAGAGTATTCTAACTCTTTTTCTGATAATCGAAAAACTTTTCATATTTTAAATTATGGTTTGAATTAACGTAACGTGATGTAACATTTCTTATTGGAATTTGAACTAGGTTGACTTTAATCTTTTGCTCCTTTACATTTCTATTTTGTAACGTAAGTTCTATTTGAACAGTTAAAGTTTTGTTTATTGATGGAACTGTTTGTTCCATATTCAAAGTCAGATCGGATAGTCCCGTGGGAGTTTGGCTTAGGTCTGGTAGTCAAACTCTCACGTTTTGTAAACTCTGTAGTGTGGTCGTCAAACTTAAGTAACATTATATTTATGATATCGTTTTCTGTGAATTACGAAACCTTTGGAACCATATCAAGGTGCCCATTAGGCCCTTATAATTTTGTATCGCATTTAAATATATACGCTATGGTATTGTCTCTTATAGACTGGACTATCAACATTATGATGGATTTCATGTTTCCTTTTGTTAATATACTTGCGCAACTTTAATGATATAAAGTTGTTTGCTTCGAGCATAATTTCCAACAGAACTCATTATGATATAATGAGATCATATATTGTTATCTACGCTCTTGTCATTTAATTGAATAAACTACTCATATTGTTGAATCTATATATTTTTTATAATTTCCATTTATCATGTATGTTAGGTTCATCCTCTCCCTTTTATTATTTTCAATGGTCGGGTAATAATAGGAAACAGAGAGGGTGTCACAACGGCACTCCTAGAAAAGGTTAGTCAGAGACGTCAGAGCCTGTAATACATGCGCCCTTATGAAAACCACGGGAAGAGTAACGAGCACCCCGTGGAAGGCCCGCAAACATACAACTCCCAAGAAGTAAATCGCAACCAACCTCAGGGAACCTTATCCCAGACCAGCCAAATGTAGGAACTTCCTTGAGGTAATCACAGATCTATTTTCCCAGTAGACCGAAGCCTTCCCAATCGTGAGATCTAACATCTACCAAATCAAATCAGTGTTAGAAAGATAAATCATCCTCAGAAAGTGATGCCCCAAGGCAATTATCACCAACAACGGCTCCCATTTCCGTTCTTCCTGATGGAATATGCTCTTCCAAGACGGAAGATAACTAGATAAATACTACCAACGAGTACAATACCAGTGAAAGTAACTTAGAGCGACGTATTAAAGAACTCAAGGTCAAGATCCACACGTTTTTCCAAGTAAAGGAACACCGCCAGTGGGATAAGGCCATTCCTAGATTCTGTTTTCCCTCAGAAACCGGTCAAATGAGGCAACAGGATTCTACCCAGCTAATTTCTCTTCTAACAAACCCTTTGATGCCTGGAAGACTGGGACGCGAACGTAGCAGAGCTCCTGACACCACCAAACGAAATCAACCAAGGAACTGAACGAAAGGAAGGACCAGTAGCACACACAGACGAAGTCAGAAGGTACCAACTTAAGTACCAAGAGAGGTACTTAAAGATAGTATCACAAAAAAAGAGAGATCCCTTATCAGTAGGGGCTAACGTCCTGCTATTGTCTAATGCTGCAGCCGGAATCCATGATAGCTTCTTTCCAAAATGGACGGGTCCTCACACTATTTGAGGCCACTTCGGAAAACACATTTACCGGCTTTAAATTACGTAGACCCGAAGGCGGAAGAGATTAAGGTCCATCAAAACCATCTCTAGTTGAGACCATCCCCAAATGGCACAGAGAAAACGTAAAGACCACCGAACCATGTGGCAGATCAAAAAGCACCAAGCAAAGGTTCGAAAGGTGCCAAGTGGTACTGGATAAAATCTAGTGCAGCACACGTGGACGGTCACATTCAACAGAGGGGATTGTTGCGCGGAGCTAGTCGCGACTTTCTTTGACCGTTGTTTTGTTAACCGCTGAGGCAGCGTTAACCTTACCCTTACCTTATCACAAGAACTGCCTGAACAACAATAAACTTGTGAATAATCTGTGTAAATATGTCATACAATTACTAATCTTTATTTACTTCGTCAAACACCATTTTCACATGTTAGCTTTTTAGAACCCTCAGTATAAGTACATAAACAGTTTACTTAGATTGATTACCCAGCAACGAGGATTGTATGCGTGTAGGAGACCAGAATAATAAGTTGTAGCAGTAAAAAAGAGGCGATCACGGAACTATCTCAGCATTTTTTATTGTTTGTTTATATTACACCTCCCAACTAAGTTAGTGCTTCGGCTGCTTCTTGACTTCCCTCCACCAACTTAGAGATTTGGCCTCTTCTTGACATTAACAAGACAAATTGTTAGCCAACATAAACGAACGGATAGCAATCTTTCTCATAGGTCATGTTTGGGAGTAATGTTTTTAGAGTCAAAGGATTATGTTTGGCGTGGAGTCCTACACTCCTGGCGCGCACAGTAGATTTCAATCTCTTTTCAGAACAAGTTGCGGCACATTAGGATTGGTGTTGTAACGTTGTTTGAGATCAACGTTACAAGCAAGAAGCAAATATGAGTTAAATAACACCAAGTCTACAACCACGAAGAGTGGACATAACAAGACTCACCAAAACTGCCCCGTTTCTCGGTCTCCGTGTGTGAAGTCTCATCAACAAACATCCCGGCCCGTGTACATTGTTCTCGCCCCGAGTGAAAAGGCGTAACTGATAGACTGTGGAGGTGTGGCGTGGTGAGCGTGGCATTTCTCACGTTGCCCCATGGGAAGTGGTCAGACTGTGATCACGTGATGTTCCCGACGTCTCTCCAATGACCTATTTGTTCTTTACCACCAATCCCGCTGTTTCATGTGAATGTTCTACTATGTTCTTTTGGCTTCCCCTATGTTCCCCTCCTCTCAGAGAAAAATTGCTTATAATCTGATGTCGTTTGCCTTAAGCAGCACTTCTTGGTTTGCCCGTGTTTTGGACACACATCACGGGATGGGATTATTCCCAAAGGTATAAATTCAAATTTCGGCCGTACTACTCAAAATTTACTGTTTGGAAAATATTTAAAGAATATTTTAAATAGACTATAGGTTAGGTCTAAATTCTCTTTTTGGCCAGTACATTCTAAATTTCCTTTCGACTTTCATCTGTCATTTTCTGTAATATTGTAAGAATGGCTAAGTACGTAGATTAATATGACGTAATGCTATATATAATTTGTTAAATATATTGCCAGGGTTTTGCCCTTCCGGCTTGTTGTCCCGTGATTGAAACTATGAGAGACCTTTTATATTTTTCTTTAACTTACCTTTACAAGGCGAATGCCTGGATTAATTTGGGCTAAGAATAATATAAGTATATTACTTTCTTTTTGGGTTGGCATTTAAGTAATACGCCAATGTTTTATAACTATGAAGCGCGCACTGGGGGTTGCCGCTGAGGCCTGTTAAGGGGCTGTAAGCTACGTAGTGAATGTAATTGTTAGGATAAGGTTGCTATGGATACAGCACCTTAGTATAGTTATGGGCATAACCCCTTTACCTCTTTTTTTTTGTTTATGTAATGGCTACATTGTAAAAGTAACCGTTAGGACAAGGTTGCTATGGATACAGCGCCTCAGTATTGTTATGGGCATAACCCTTTTTTATTTTATGTAATTCTCTTGTAACTATCTGTTGTTACTTATATATATATAGTCACATATATACATATATAATTATTGTTAATCTATTCTCAAATAAATAATTATTTATTAGACTCGCAATCTTTAATTTACATCGACAAGTTCAAAGTAATTTTGGCTGATCAAACAAAAGACTCTCGTACCGTTCCTTTTGAGTCTTTAGGTATGGTAGTGGATGGTACATGAGAAGGGTTCATGGCGGCAGATGATTGAATAGGTCCAAGTATAGGCCTATCAACAAATATGCGGTCCTAACGCTCTTCTGCAATTAACTCATTTTCTTGTTTTTTTTATGCCCTCTTTACCTTATTGTACGTGTTCACCTGCCCTTGTCCAGTTGAGGAGAAGGGGTGTAATAGTGTGTCACGATATCTCGTGCCCTCTGCAATGCTCCCCTTAGTGTGTAATAAATTTTGGTAGTGTGTCGCCAGGATGCCCCTATTCGCTGGCTCTTGATTTTAATAGTGACCTTAGATATTTGTTAAGCGATAGTGCAAATTGGATTATTTGTTTGCTTCGTTTTATGCGGTGAGCGAATCTTTTAATTTATACCTTAAGCTCGCTTTTAAGGTGGGAATGTAGGTAACGTGAGAAGAGGGCAGTGTTTTTTTGCAGTTTTTATAGCAAATCTTTTTTTGTGCCAAAATAGATCAAATGTTGTTTCTATACAAACATAAGAGGTTTCTTCACATGATGATATCAACAGTTATTTAATATTTATCACGAGTGTAGTGGATGAATTGAGAGTTCTGGCTCACTTTCTCCTATAAGGTTAACATTGATCCACCACACAGAATGTGGTGGATCACTTTGTACCGGGGGGAAACCCCGAATCAAGATATTACCTGTAAACATCTGTGAATGTTGTTGCATGATCAGTTGCGGATCGGGAAAAAATATTTGAGGAGAAGAAGGCGGGTGGTAAACCAGATGTTTCTAAAATAGTTACATTATTCATTGGATACAACTTTTATGAATCACTAAAATTGTATTATAATATTACTACGTATTGGTTGTTACTCGTTTAGCCGTTTAATAAAACGTTTCCCAGGAGGCACTGCGAGGAAGCGAGTAACGTCACCTCCCACCTATAGCTAATTTTAACTAAACTATTTAGTTTTGATAAAGCCGTGCTGTTTCACCTGATGAAATCAGGCTATGATACTCACAAGCACTCGAGCTTTTTACATAATAAAATATTTATTACAAAGGTTAATACACAAAGTTACTTTTCAATATACTTAAACATAAATGGTAGATTTATTTTTTATGCCTCCATTGGTGAGCACAAATGTCTTATTTTGTAGTGACCGTATGCAAGAGTGTCGCATCCATTATCTAAAATATAGCGTTTGTCATCTCCTGGTGAAAGTGCAAGTTTATTCAAAGAGATACTGTACAATTGATGTTTCTCACTTCTTATCATGGACATATTGGCGTAGTGTAAAATCCCCTGCTTTAAACACTTTTTATAATGACCATGCTTAATTTTCTTTTTGAGAGTTGTTTTTGATACGCCTTTACCAACTTTTTTCTCCTCAAGACTCTCCTTTTGAATGTAGTAAAGTTTCGGTCGAAGTCCCACAAACTCTCGAATACACTCTCCATTCATCTCATCCTTCATTTTACCCAGAGCTTTTTTATTGCGCACACTGTGTAAAAAATGTGTTTCTGGATAGTCTGAAGTGTCGAATCGGTCTATATTATCAAACATATCCGCATACACATTTTCTGTTTTCAGTTCGTAGCAGAGGGAGTCTGTGTCTGTGAATAAGAGCTTTGCATTTTGTCCATATTTCCTCTTAACATAATTATAATGAAAGTTATACATGATAACCTTGCTTGTATCTAAGATTGCAAAGCCTGCATAGATAGGCTTATTTTTCTCATGTGAACCCCAACTAACTCATCCGTGAAGATTGTATAAGCAATAAATGCTGGTGAAGCAATACGCTTCTTTAGTCTTTTTTCATTATTTAGTAATTGTACATTCACACGATGTCTTTGATTTTCCATCGACTTCCCGAATACCGCATTGTTCATGAGTTTAAAAAAGTCCTTTTCAAATCCATTTATTGCATTTTTTCGTCGGGATGTATTAAAATCAATATACGGCTTCAACCAAGCACTCTGATTGAAAGTTAGGACTCGGTGTATCTTTTGAAGCTTCATACCCAAGGAAATATACAGTTTTAAATTACGGTAGTGTACCACATAATTTTGTTTACTGTTTAGGTTGGGCACTAGCTTTTCGGTTTTCCCGCCGGTGGGAGAGTTCAGCTTGGATTGTATATACTTAGAGAATGGGGATAACATCTCAGGAGTAGCTATAACTTTTTCAGGAGCAAGTGGATAGTCACTGTGCTCGTCATGAATTTCTTCCGGGTACTCTAGATCCACTTCTAATATATAGCTCACAGTGCTATCATCAGAAACTGAAATTATATTGAGCTCTGCTAGTTCAGTCTTGTTCAACCACCTAAAATTACTCTGAGGAAGACAATCAGACATAACAGTTCCGTATAGGTTATTACAATCCCAGTATGTGATATACTTCACCTCCTTTTCAGGATTAAAATCCAACATATTGGGGTTGTTTGCTTCAGAATGCCTATTAGAAATCATAGAAACCCCACCACGTATCCCCTTTTCAATGAATAAATGCATTTCAATGTCAGTTAATAGCTCCAACTCAGCCTTGCTCATCTTTAAAAATTCCGCCCATGCTAGTCCAGGGCTTGTGCAAAAATGTAGATAGTCTAATTTATAATACTCAAAACATAAAGAGCGAAAGTATTCGAAGACGTCTGCTAAAAGTAGAACATCACTTAAAACGTATAAATTTTGATAATCTTCCATAGTATTCATTTCAAAGTTTTCCCACACAGTTTTAGCACGAGCGTAGTCACTTTCAGAAATATGTTCTGGTTGTATCTGATTATAGAATGCAGATTTTGGTGGTAATTGACTATCTTCAGTTTACTGCTGCAATCCATGTAATCATAAGGGAACACACCTTTTCGTAGCAGTAGATCTACTTTATCAAAAGGGATATTTTCATGGAGTATTTTAAATTGAGTTTTCCCAACATGTAACAAATTTTCAGTCAATTTTTCAAGAGATGTGCTTAAAAACTGGAACGAGTCAATAAATTGTAAATAGCCAAGACTGAATGAGATATATTTCTCCATATTGTTTGGGATACCTGATATTCTTCTGTCTGTAAACTTCCCAATTTTCTGCATGATAATAGGGGCGTCATAATTTTTTAAATTGTGTAAAATGACGGGTATTTTCTTGGTATATTGAAACTGAATATTGCACATACTATGAGATGCACCCCGATAAGCTCCACTGAGATGACAGTGGTCACGGACGCGGTCTTGACCCAACTCTTTCTCGCAGATACTACATACACTAGCCGAAATAAATTCATTTTCTGGTTCAGGGGTGATGCGCATAGGGACGACATTTTTCTTCATCTCGATGATCATGGTTTCTTCTTCAACAAGTTTATGAAGAAAGGTATCCACAACATTTTCACCACTATAGACAACAGGAGGTTTCACACATTTACCTTCCGAATCAACTATTACATATGCAAATCCTGATGGCTCATGCTTCATCATTTTTGTAGTTGATGAGTGATTAGGGTTAGGTACACACCCTGATATTTTAATATTAAAACACTCAAAATCTGCATAAATCACAAACGGGATTTTTAACATATGTTTATATGTCGAAAATTTTAATATTTTATCCTCCTCCTTGGGCATCTGTATCTTCTGAGCATCGAAATCAGCACACCGCTCACTATGCTCATCCCTGAGATTTTCCTTGGAAAATCTATGCAAGAAATATTTGCAATAGTATGCTTCACCATCGTGTCTGGTCAGTGAGCTTAGCAATCTGCTGAAGTTCTTAATAAGACAATAATGTCCCCCATCAACATTTGAAAGAAACAACAAATCCACGTGATTATCACGACTAACCTTAGTTATCCTTAAAGGAAATATTTCCCCTTGGTAGCCGTACACATTAATAGATACATTATTTTGTTTTTCAAACTTAGTTATTTGTGGTATTTGCACAGGATATTCAATACCATCCATATTTAGTTTACCTTCCAGTGATATATACTTACTCACTCGATAAGCGTTCTTGTCAGCTGGATATAGAAATGCTTGCACAGACCAAAGAAAACATTTACTGTCAGCATTTCTTATATTAATTAAGGCATGTTTATTTCTCAACTCTTCTGGTAATGGAATATAGCTGTAAGCAGCTAAAGGAACATATTTAGCTAGTTTAAGCTCTAAGTATTTCACACGATCCTCAGACCAACCGCTTCCTTTGTGATGGAAAGAAGAAGCTGCTTCAATCATATAAGTGTATGCATCCTCAATCTGTGATTTTAATTCGTTAGGACTTAGAGTGACGATACACTTACTGCGAAAGTAAGGGGTTATTGTTTCATCCCCTTCCTCACCAACACGAGAGTACTCTACACAGGCAGATGTATACCATTTTAGATTACCCATTAAACTAAGTTGTTTGGTAAGCGTTGCTTCCAACTTCCTTTTAATTTCGTTAGTAAAGACTAAAAATAGCGAGTCTTTCGAGGGAGAGATCTTGATGATTTTGACTGTACCATTTAAAGCTTCTGAAAAATTACAGGGGTCGTAATCTTCATCAATATCGAGATTCTCAATATATTCCTGCTCTCTTGGTTTTGAAACGCTGGCAACATTCCCCAGTGAAGTTGTAGTACAGTTCTTTAGCTTGTGTCGTAATAGACTATCCCGCCGTGCAAATATTTTACTACATTTATCACACTCGAATGACTTCACCTCACGACTATGTGAAGAAACATGTCGCTGTAAGCTGTCACTCCGACTAAAAACTTGTCCACACTCATCACACTTTTTAAGTCCACTCCCGTGTTGTAAACGCATATGACGTGCCAGGTTGGTAAGCTTGGTAAAAGATTTTGAACACTTCTTACATAGGAAGACCATTTTAATCAAGCGTGTTGTATGAAAATCAACAGATAAAATATTAACTATAGAGTTGTGTTTTATGATAATAAATAGATAAAATCTTAACGATAGTTATTTTCACAATATCTTCTCTAGACGTGGAAGTTAAATTTCACACAAGAAAAGACGAGAAATTGATAAAATTCTTCAATGAATGTGACAAATGTTAAGATCCTTATATTGAATTATAAACACTATTTATCTGTGAGTAATAAGATATGTGTGTGTACAATTATTACACCTCCAAATGGTACACCTAGAAATAAAATCAATATATATATATATGGCGGCATATGTGTTACAGTCTGAATCCTTCAATATTTCACTATAAATTATTAAGATATATCCAACTTTCGTTCTGTGCCATCTAGTGAGGGAAATTGGTACTTATAATTTCTCGATGTCTTGTGTTAACCCGTACATATAAGTATTAAACAATTATATCTATCACTACTCATACAATAATTTAATTACACTAATGGAGTAGGATAAGGAAAGTTATATTTAAAAAAATCTAGAGCATTTACCTCTTATTATAACAACATCCCTGGCGAGGATAATCTTGAATTTAGAGGAAGTGGAGGGAGAATGGAAAATCATTTGAGGAAAGCCACCTCAGTTCATCCAACCGAGATTCGAACCTCAATCTCCCCCGTCCTAGGCAGTATACGGATAGAGGTAGTATTGTAACATGTTAGACGTATTGAGAGAGAGAGGGGCTATTTGATCATAGACCCTTCCCAGGATCACAATAGTACCCACATTTGGGTGGAGGGAGGGTTTGAAATAATGTAGGGAAAATACGCTCAGTTTAATAGAGTTGTGAATGAAAACGATCTATACACATCTCTACGAAAATAGTTAATTATTCCTTGTTCACAAAGGTCGATTTTGGTATGAAGCTTTGATAAAATAATTTATAACTTTAATTTTCTTCACACGATGATATCAACATTTGTTGAATAACTGTCAAGGTTGTCCTGGAATTTAATGCTCGAAACTATATTTTGTTGACATAGTAAATAACATTCACACACACACACACAAATAATATTAGTCACTTAATTATTAAGCCAAAAATGATAGGAAATGTACCTATATTTGCATGGAGGGAGAATGGAAAGTCCATAGGAAAACCTTCCTTAATAGACTTGGTGCTGATGAAGGAATCTATAATATATAAGTGGCGTGGATATGTTTATCAAATTTATTAAAACTTATAATACTCACAGAATCTCCCAGCGTTCTACATGTCTAGGCTGAATAAAGAGAATTTATCTCATTTTTCCTGATTTGGAAGTGGAAAACGATTAATGAAAATTTACCCTAAAAATAAATAAATAAAATAAAATAACTTGCTGAGGGATCAAATCCAGACCTTCCCATAATCTGTTTCTAAAATGACATGTGCCAAGGGGTCCAATGACGGGTGCCACTGACAATTCGGGGTTCGAGACCCCAGATCCAAGACCCCGGACCCGAGATCAAGTGTTTTGAAGCTCGCTCGACACTCGGTGGGATTCAAACCCTGGACAGGATCATATTCCAACATGTTTTGGTCCTGCTATATTCGGCTATCTAATGGAAGAAATCATCAATGCCTGGGGGGGATGGGGGAAACCAACAAGACAGACCTTTGCGACAGCAACATTATGCAAGGTCATACTCGTTTTCGAACTTGATGAGTAAATAATATTAAACACATTGCTGAAACATTTACTTTACTGGCTGTTTGATTATGATCCTGTCCAGGGTTTGAATCCCAGTGAGTGTCGAGCGAGCTTCAAAACACTTGATCTCGGGTCCGGGGTCTTGGATCTGGGGTCTCGAACCCCGAATTGTCAGTGGCACCCGTCATTGGACCCCTTGGCACATGTCATTTTAGAAACAGATTATGGGAAGGTCTGGATTTGATCCCTCAGCAAGTTATTTTATTTTATTTATTTATTTTTAGGGTAAATTTTCATTAATCGTTTTCCACTTCCAAATCAGGAAAAATGAGATAAATTCTCTTTATTCAGCCTAGACATGTAGAACGCTGGGAGATTCTGTGAGTATTATAAGTTTTAATAAATTTGATAAACATATCCACGCCACTTATATATTATAGATTCCTTCATCAGCACCAAGTCCATTAAGGAAGGTTTTCCTATGGACTTTCCATTCTCCCTCCATGCAAATATAGGTACATTTCCTATCATTTTTGGCTTAATAATTAAGTGACTAATATTATTTGTGTGTGTGTGTGTGAATGTTATTTACTATGTCAACAAAATATAGTTTCGAGCATTAAATTCCAGGATAACCTTGACAGTTATTCAACAAATGTTGATATCATCGTGTGAAGAAAATTAAAGTTATAAATTATTTTATCAAAACTTCATACCAAAATCGACCTTTGTGAACAAGGAATAATTAACTATTTTCGTAGAGATGTGTATAGATCGTTTTCATTCACAACTCTATTAAACTGAGGGTATTTTCCCTACATTATTTCAAACCCTCCCTCCACCCAAATGTGGGTACTATTGTGATCCTGGGAAGGGTCTATGATCAAATAGCCCCTCTCTCTCTCAATACGTCTAACATGTTACAATACTACCTCTATCCGTATACTGCCTAGGACGGGGGAGATTGAGGTTCGAATCTCGGTTGGATGAACTGAGGTGGCTTTCCTCAAATGATTTTCCATTCTCCCTCCACTTCCTCTAAATTCAAGATTATCCTCGCCAGGGATGTTGTTATAATAAGAGGTAAATGCTCTAGATTTTTTTAAATATAACTTTCCTTATCCTACTCCATTAGTGTAATTAAATTATTGTATGAGTAGTGATAGATATAATTGTTTAATACTTATATGTACGGGTTAACACAAGACATCGAGAAATTATAAGTACCAATTTCCCTCACTAGATGGCACAGAACGAAAGTTGGATATATCTTAATAATTTATAGTGAAATATTGAAGGATTCAGACTGTAACACATATGCCGCCATATATATATATATTGATTTTATTTCTAGGTGTACCATTTGGAGGTGTAATAATTGTACACACACATATCTTATTACTCACAGATAAATAGTGTTTATAATTCAATATAAGGATCTTAACATTTGTCACATTCATTGAAGAATTTCATCAAATTCTCGTCTTTTCTTGTGTGAAATTTAACTTCCACGTCTAGAGAAGATATTGTGAAAATAACTATCGTTAAGATTTTATCTATTTATTATCATAAAACACAACTCTATAGTTAATATTTTATCTGTTGATTTTCATACAACACGCTTGATTAAAATGGTCTTCCTATGTAAGAAGTGTTCAAAATCTTTTACCAAGCTTACCAACCTGGCACGTCATATGCGTTTACAACACGGGAGTGGACTTAAAAAGTGTGATGAGTGTGGACAAGTTTTTAGTCGGAGTGACAGCTTACAGCGACATGTTTCTTCACATAGTCGTGAGGTGAAGTCATTCGAGTGTGATAAATGTAGTAAAATATTTGCACGGCGGGATAGTCTATTACGACACAAGCTAAAGAACTGTACTACAACTTCACTGGGGAATGTTGCCAGCGTTTCAAAACCAAGAGAGCAGGAATATATTGAGAATCTCGATATTGATGAAGATTACGACCCCTGTAATTTTTCAGAAGCTTTAAATGGTACAGTCAAAATCATCAAGATCTCTCCCTCGAAAGACTCGCTATTTTTAGTCTTTACTAACGAAATTAAAAGGAAGTTGGAAGCAACGCTTACCAAACAACTTAGTTTAATGGGTAATCTAAAATGGTATACATCTGCCTGTGTAGAGTACTCTCGTGTTGGTGAGGAAGGGGATGAAACAATAACCCCTTACTTTCGCAGTAAGTGTATCGTCACTCTAAGTCCTAACGAATTAAAATCACAGATTGAGGATGCATACACTTATATGATTGAAGCAGCTTCTTCTTTCCATCACAAAGGAAGCGGTTGGTCTGAGGATCGTGTGAAATACTTAGAGCTTAAACTAGCTAAATATGTTCCTTTAGCTGCTTACAGCTATATTCCATTACCAGAAGAGTTGAGAAATAAACATGCCTTAATTAATATAAGAAATGCTGACAGTAAATGTTTTCTTTGGTCTGTGCAAGCATTTCTATATCCAGCTGACAAGAACGCTTATCGAGTGAGTAAGTATATATCACTGGAAGGTAAACTAAATATGGATGGTATTGAATATCCTGTGCAAATACCACAAATAACTAAGTTTGAAAAACAAAATAATGTATCTATTAATGTGTACGGCTACCAAGGGGAAATATTTCCTTTAAGGATAACTAAGGTTAGTCGTGATAATCACGTGGATTTGTTGTTTCTTTCAAATGTTGATGGGGGACATTATTGTCTTATTAAGAACTTCAGCAGATTGCTAAGCTCACTGACCAGACACGATGGTGAAGCATACTATTGCAAATATTTCTTGCATAGATTTTCCAAGGAAAATCTCAGGGATGAGCATAGTGAGCGGTGTGCTGATTTCGATGCTCAGAAGATACAGATGCCCAAGGAGGAGGATAAAATATTAAAATTTTCGACATATAAACATATGTTAAAAATCCCGTTTGTGATTTATGCAGATTTTGAGTGTTTTAATATTAAAATATCAGGGTGTGTACCTAACCCTAATCACTCATCAACTACAAAAATGATGAAGCATGAGCCATCAGGATTTGCATATGTAATAGTTGATTCGGAAGGTAAATGTGTGAAACCTCCTGTTGTCTATAGTGGTGAAAATGTTGTGGATACCTTTCTTCATAAACTTGTTGAAGAAGAAACCATGATCATCGAGATGAAGAAAAATGTCGTCCCTATGCGCATCACCCCTGAACCAGAAAATGAATTTATTTCGGCTAGTGTATGTAGTATCTGCGAGAAAGAGTTGGGTCAAGACCGCGTCCGTGACCACTGTCATCTCAGTGGAGCTTATCGGGGTGCATCTCATAGTATGTGCAATATTCAGTTTCAATATACCAAGAAAATACCCGTCATTTTACACAATTTAAAAAATTATGACGCCCCTATTATCATGCAGAAAATTGGGAAGTTTACAGACAGAAGAATATCAGGTATCCCAAACAATATGGAGAAATATATCTCATTCAGTCTTGGCTATTTACAATTTATTGACTCGTTCCAGTTTTTAAGCACATCTCTTGAAAAATTGACTGAAAATTTGTTACATGTTGGGAAAACTCAATTTAAAATACTCCATGAAAATATCCCTTTTGATAAAGTAGATCTACTGCTACGAAAAGGTGTGTTCCCTTATGATTACATGGATTGCAGCAGTAAACTGAAAGATAGTCAATTACCACCAAAATCTGCATTCTATAATCAGATACAACCAGAACATATTTCTGAAAGTGACTACGCTCGTGCTAAAACTGTGTGGGAAAACTTTGAAATGAATACTATGGAAGATTATCAAAATTTATACGTTTTAAGTGATGTTCTACTTTTAGCAGACGTCTTCGAATACTTTCGCTCTTTATGTTTTGAGTATTATAAATTAGACTATCTACATTTTTGCACAAGCCCTGGACTAGCATGGGCGGAATTTTTAAAGATGAGCAAGGTTGAGTTGGAGCTATTAACTGACATTGAAATGCATTTATTCATTGAAAAGGGATACGTGGAGGGGTTTCTATGATTTCTAATAGGCATTCTGAAGCAAACAACCCCAATATGTTGGATTTTAATCCTGAAAAGGAGGTGAAGTATATCACATACTGGGATTGTAATAACCTATACGGAACTGTTATGTCTGATTGTTTTCCTCAGAGTAATTTTAGGTGGTTGAACAAGACTGAACTAGCAGAGCTCAATATAATTTCAGTTTCTGATGATAGCACTGTGAGCTATATATTAGAAGTGGATCTAGAGTACCCGGAAGAAATTCATGACGAGCACAGTGACTATCCACTTGCTCCTGAAAAAGTTATAGTTACTCCTGAGATGTTATCCCAATTCTCTAAGTATATACAATCCAAGCTGAACTCTCCCACCGGCGGGAAAACCGAAAAGCTAGTGCCCAACCTAAACAGTAAACAAAATTATGTGGTACACTACCGTAATTTAAAACTGTATATTTCCTTGGGTATGAAGCTTCAAAAGATACACCGAGTCCTAACTTTCAATCAGAGTGCTTGGTTGAAGCCGTATATTGATTTTAATACATCCCGACGAAAAAATGCAATAAATGGATTTGAAAAGGACTTTTTTAAACTCATGAACAATGCGGTATTCGGGAAGTCGATGGAAAATCAAAGACATCGTGTGAATGTACAATTACTAAATAATGAAAAAAGACTAAAGAAGCGTATTGCTTCACCAGCATTTATTGCTTATACAATCTTCACGGATGAGTTAGTTGGGGTTCACATGAGAAAAATAAGCCTATCTATGCAGGCTTTGCAATCTTAGATATAAGCAAGGTTATCATGTATAACTTTCATTATAATTATGTTAAGAGGAAATATGGACAAAATGCAAAGCTCTTATTCACAGACACAGACTCCCTCTGCTACGAACTGAAAACAGAAAATGTGTATGCGGATATGTTTGATAATATAGACCGATTCGACACTTCAGACTATCCAGAAACACATTTTTTACACAGTGTGCGCAATAAAAAAGCTCTGGGTAAAATGAAGGATGAGATGAATGGAGAGTGTATTCGAGAGTTTGTGGGACTTCGACCGAAACTTTACTACATTCAAAAGGAGAGTCTTGAGGAGAAAAAAGTTGGTAAAGGCGTATCAAAAACAACTCTCAAAAAGAAAATTAAGCATTGTCATTATAAAGTGTTTAAAGCAGGGGATTTTACACTACGCCAATATGTCAATGATAAGAAGTGAGAAACATCAATTGTACAGTATCTCTTTGAATAAACTTGCACTTTCACCAGGAGATGACAAACGCTATATTTTATATAATGGATGCGACACTCTTGCATACGGTCACTAGAAAATAAGACATTTGTGCTCACCAATGGAGGCATAAAAAATAAATCTACCATTTATGTTTAAGTATATTGAAAAGTAACTTTGTGTATTAACCTTTGTAATAAATATTTTATTATGTAAAAAGCTCGAGTGCTTGTGAGTATCATAGCCTGATTTCATCAGGTGAAATAGCACGGCTTTATCAAAATTAAATAGTTTAGTTAAAATTAGTTATAGGTGAGAGGTGACGTTACTCGCTTCCTCGCAGTGCCTCCTGGGAAACGTTTTATTAAACGGCTAAACGAGTAACAACCAATACGTAGTAATATTATAATACAATTTTAGTGATTCATAAAAGTTGTATCCAATGAATAATGTAACTATTTTAGAAACATCTGGTTTACCACCCGCCTTCTCCTCCTCAAATATTTTTTCCCGATCCGCAGCTGATCATGCAACAACATTCACAAATGTTTACAGGTAATATCTTGATTCGGGGTTTCCCCCCGGTACAAAGTGATCCACCACATTCTGTGTGGTGGATCAATGTTAACCTTATGGAGAAAGTGAGCCAGAACTCTCAATTCATCCACTACTCACGAGCATTCCGGGATTTGATGACAAACATTTTAAGATAAAAGGTTGTCATCAAATTCAAGGACATATTTGACAGATACTCTAAAACTGTTGATGTTACCATGTGATGAAAATTAAACTCTTATGATTGTATAAAAGCAATATTTGATTTATTTTGTCCCCCGAATGTTTTTATATAAAATTGCGAAGGCACTGACCTTTTTTCGCAATTCCCACAATATTCCCACCTTAAGAAGTGACTCATTTGATAATTGCATAGTATTTAAACTTATTACAGATTTAGTACATTTTAAATCTTTGCTTTTGATTCTGTATATTGTGTATTCACCTTTTGTTTTCATCAGGTATGCTATTTATATTTATTCGCTGCTATAGAGACTTTACTATCGATGCTTCTCTAGAACTTAGTAACAAACGACCATCTCACCTAATGTTGTAGAATATGCTTCTTTTTTCAGGAGGCTCAAAAGTAGATCATGAATGATATAATAAACCTATGTATACTATGTTTGTTAGTAATATCTATGACTAGCCAACATTAGCGTTCCCATTCTTTATCTATAGTATGGTTTTGGTAGAAATAACATTAGAGATAATTCAAGCATATTTCTCTACGGCCAAAACTGATGACATTTTATAAGTATATTTTATAGTTATTGATGATATCTACCGAAAGTTACAGCTGTAGATAACATGAATATGTATGAATAAGTTAGAAATGTTTTAATTACTAAATTCCCTAAAACTGCCAAGTTCTACACCAAGAATATCCTAAGCTATTCAGCTAAAAGAGTGCTAAGTTCAACTTACATGTCTTTCCAAATATCTTGTTAGACATCATCTACCAAAATGTGCTAGTCGGGCTTTAAGACTTTAGTTTAAGTGTATAGGAGAACTTTAACTAGCGAGTTAAAATCAGATTACAATATTTAGGTATACGAGAGGTGACAATTTATTCATAAAGACATTACAAGTTGAACTCGTTTTGATCTCACTCCTTTCGAGGCTGATTAAGGATTTTTGGCACTTTTTTATATAAATGTTTTTAGTTTATTTCGATACATTTTGCGAAGATTTTAGATAAAGAAAACGTTTATTTAAATAGGTTCCTACCTATTGTAATACAAATAAATTTTTAGCGCCGTATCTTATTACCCGCGTACTAATTTGGCTAATTGGTTTAGGGATTAGAAAGGTTATTTTTAGAGGAAGTGTACCCTCATTTGTGTGGAAAGTGGAAACCATTTTGGGATAACCCTTCTAAGTAAACACGACTGAGATTTGAACTTCGATCTCCCCATCATCAGCGATCTAGTATTTTGCGATAGTAGCGCATCTGACTGTGCGGCCACCGAAACGGGTATGTAGGCTAATAAATTAATGAACAACAGTATTAATAGCTTTTGAATTATATGTCCTATCAAAATGAAACAAACTGTTGTGGAATCTAATTACTAAGGCCTTTAAAATTATATGCTACCTGGCTGTGTTAAGAATTAAGAAAGTCCGTTCCCTCTTGTAACGTTTTGGAAGAAGCGTTACGAAAAGACTTACCATTTGAAGGACTTTGCTGTGTTCCTGTATCTCGGACCACGGACACTCTAACCAAGTCAGCCACTCGGAGTGACTATGCATTCGTGCAACAACAAAAACATAAAACAAGGACTAATGTGATTTGGCGGAGCTCGGTTTAACATCACTTGTTATGTTCTCCCCTCTCTCTCACACACACACCTCTGTCCTACCTTGTTCTCATTGGTCCTTAACACCACGATCAAGGAGGTTAGTGTATGAATTTATAATATATATTGGCTTGTTATAATGGTTTAAAATTACACTTGGTTCTAGGGGGCTATGGAGGCACGTCACGCTCCTCTATGCTAGACGGCGAGCTCATAATGGATAGTTGACACTATAATTTAAGGAGACATTTTTGATATAGCTATGTTTGTCTAACATAGTTTTATCAGTACTTAACGGTTGTATTTTAAGGGAGATTGTGTCCACTGTCATAACTTCTAAATTGGAGCAAGTGGAACTTAGCGTTGCTCAGTGAGGCCATGAATTTGACCTAGGTTCAAATTTGTTTTTAACACTTACTTTCAATTGCTCTACAGAGCTATCCATTGTGGTATTATCAAGATTTTGAATTTATATGTATGCCATTTTTGATGTGCCAATACAATTATTGTTAACTAGAAGGTTGTGTTTTCCTTTTGGGTACACTCTACTACACCCTAATTCCCACTAACCCCATTTTTAGGAACCATTTTGAAAAGTTTAGATTTGGTATATCATCCTTGGTTTGTAGCGAAAATACAATATTTATGCCAATTTTCAAGGTTATATGTTTACTGGAAGTACCCTATAGATTTTGATGTATCAATGAGTCCCAAAATAAGGATATTTTAAGTCCGGTATCTCACCAATCACTCAAGCTAGACACTTCGACTTTGGAAATATATCTAAAATAATAATAATAATAATAATAATAATAATAATAATAATACTAATAATAATACGGTACGGTGATTGTGAGATGAAATGAAGGACCTACAGTTTAACGTGGAATCCGAACCACGGTGGAGGCCTGGCATTCCCCACATTCACAAGATGTCTTGTCAGAGGTGAAGGAAGGGTTTGATAATCAGATAAATCTTTGCCGGGACCGAGGATTGAACCCCGACCGCCAGCATAGAATCTGACACCTTACCCCTAGACCACCAGGTCACCCCTAAAATAGTTCATCTCATGAAAATGTTAAATGTTTACTTTCCCATCATTCATTCTAGCAGAGTTAGAGAGAGTAGGGTGGAGGTAAATGTGGTCTAAGTTGTGTTGTGTTATAAGGTGTAAGGCGTTGCTGGAGATCTTGGTTGGTGCATTGCCGTGCATCTTGATTGTCTATTGGACAATTGTATCGTGTAACAGAGAATGGGCACACGCCATTGCAGAATGTTTCGTTCAATAAACGGGATGAAAATGGAATGCATCTATGCGGCCCAAACACAACTGTAGTAAAAAAAAATAGCAGTAAGTTAAATTTACGAGTAAAGTTTTGACAATAGTAAAAGATACCCTTTAAGAGCATGTACAGTAGCCCCATGGTTTCTTTGCTACAGATTGACAGCTCACAGCTGACTTCTGACATTTAGGTATATACCTAAATTTTAATTTAATTAATAACATCACAGGGAAACCCATTCTTTTTTTTAAGAACCGCGTTTTAGTACCCATCTGGGCTATACGTTATGTACTAACTATGCCAATGGTTTTAGAGATTAGGAAGGTTATATTTATGGAAAGTGTACCCGCATTTGCGTGGATAGTGGACAACCATTTTGGAAAAACCCCCATCAGTAAATAAGACCGAGATTGTCAGTCTAATCTACTGCGAGAGTAGCGTCTTAGACCATGCGGGTAAATCTCTTTCTTGAAGCACAGATTGTGTTTGCTGAAAAGTTCTCAAGCTTTAATAAAATTACATTCAAATACACCACGCATCATAAACCAAAAACTACACATGGCCCAAAGAGAATATAAAACGAGTAATCAAAGGCATCACATCTTGTTTCATGAAGAACCCGAGACAACAAGACGAATATAACGTTGATAATATATTTTCTAAAACAGGACCAAATATCAGATGGTTCAAAGACTAAAGCTTTATTCACAGGTTCGCAGAAAATAGAGAACAGTATCTGCTTGAGTGTTGCAGTATGTTGACCAATGATGCATCGCAGCGCTAACTTAAAATATCTGGTTATTAACATAGTTTATTTTCTAGTGAATAGACATATATTTTAGTCCATTCTCTTGATGAATGTATTCAAATTATAACGATGTGTCGTGGCACAATACAATACACCGATACACACGCTTTACACAAATCGGTTATTTCCAATATCGTCACAAAGCCAACGAAGCTGTCTGCTTGCTCCTAGTTCACTGCTTTGAGATGGTTTAGTTTTAGATGTGATTGGGTCTCCCGTGCCGAACATATTAGGCAGAGCAGACGAAGTAGAGATGAATTGAACTTTAGCAGAACATCTCGCGCCAATGAGGCGAACATCTTGTGATTGGCTTAGAGCTCGTCACATGATCCCGTTTCTGTTCAGAGCTTGTTTTTGGGCGAACGTGCGACTCCACAGTAATATATTTTATGCACAAGGCTATCTCCATTGGCGGAATTTCATCATTTTGATTGGGGGAGGGTAGGGCGCAGACATTGAGCCTGGAGAGGTCCCTCGTGGTGAATCGTACCAGGTGTTACCGGACTGACCAAAATGCACATCCGGGATTCCCAGAAATGAGCCTTGACTTGTCTCTTGATGAACTATGAAAACTTAATACCCACATACATTTCCTAACTGCAAGACATCAACCGAGGGTTGTTACGAGTGACTGTCGGAAATAATGGTCGGAGCGTAAGACACAATAAGTGGTGTTTCAAACGAATTAAATAGTATTATAAAATATCACTAAAATTACTTTGATCACTTTATTGAAATAACATTATTTATAACAGATGAACCGGAGTGTTCCATCATGATAAATTTGCTAGAGTCAAAAGTGAATAATGTTTGTCGACTAATATTGTGATTTTGTTGTTGTTGTCTAAATCTCTGAATATTGGGAAGTTAATCCCCCCACTCAGCCCCCCAAATTCCACCTATGGCATAGCATCGAAGACGCATCGAAGATTAATATATTAAGAGGTTAACATCGGCAATTTTATCACAGACTAAAGCCTAATTCATATTATCACCGAAAATAGGAAACGGAATCTGACCGAGTGCAACAATGCAAACGCTAGCAGAAAAGTATGTTGGGCCATAATACTTTTCAACACGAACTATAAACAGATGATTCTCGACAGATATTATTTTTCTAGTGGATGATTAAATCTTTAAGATACATACCACAATGGATGTTTTCATAATACACTCAACTTTGGTTATAATGAACCTCTACGGACTTGGTTGTCCACTTTGCCCGAAGTTCACTAAAACAGATTTTTTTTAAATCTAAAAGTAGTGGGTTAGTGACAAACAAAATAAGAGCTCAAATACAATCACTCTTTATTGAAATCTATTAATTAATCTCTTAAAAAAATCTGTTATCTGATGCTGTTTATTGTATACTGTTTTAGTTAATATTCTTTTCCAGATCCTTCTCTAGAGTGTTTTTTTCCACACTATCTATGCATTCAAACAACTAAACTGAGTAGATTAGATTAGTGAAAACCATTACTAAATGGCCAGAGACTGTAATTCACTGACATGTAACTCCTGTCGTATTAATACAACTGAGAAGACTGGCCGCAGACAAAGGTATTACAACTTGAGCCAGTCAATGAGTGCAGAGACTGTTTAAGCTCAGCCCTCTCCTCTCCTCTCCTCATGTATTCCTTTTCCACACTCCGTACTTTCCGTCAAGCTTTGTGCTGTCTAGACAGGAAATCGGGTAAAGAATCGGTGTCTTCAAGTTTAAACAACCAAAAAGTTATGTTTTTAAAGAATTGTGATGTTCGAATAACATTTCTAATTGAAAATTTAAATTTTTCTGTTCACTAAAAGCGAAGTTGAGGGTTCAATATAAATGCATCTTTTTAACACACATTGAAATGTATGTGAGTTGAGACTAATGAATTAGGTTCACTGTAGCCGAATGCTCACTACAACCGAGTTTACTAAAACAAGAGTTGACTGTATTGTATTGTGTCGTGAAATTAGTCCAAACAAAACAAGAACAACACTTTTCATCTAAGCAGCTACTTCAAATTATTTCATAACAGTAGAAGTGACTGTCTACTAGTATCTCGCTTTCTTTTAGACACATGCGTAATGACAGAGATCAAATTTGATTGGGTCTCCCAAGCTGATGTTTTCACGCAGAAAAAGGCAATCTTAAGTTGTTCAAAGTCTTGTCGAGTATACAACGCCGATATGGTTGAAAGCTTGTTGTTGGCTTAGAGCTAGTCACGTGATTACGTTTATCAGTGAACGTGTGGAATTCTCGTCTGTTTGGCAACAGTTACCAACACGTGCATTGCACATGTTGGTCGAGTTGGAATATTCCGGCAGACACAGATGTACCCTGGTAAAACCCACACCTCACCACTGTTATGACTAGGGAGCAGATTATTAGGTACCAAAAATGTTTAAAATGGGATCTAGACACTATATTGTCACTCGAAGAAAAAAAAAGCATATAATAGACAATATAAAATATATTTTACTACTTACTATTATTTTTACCTACAGCCAATTCGCATTGCTGTTTCTTTTAGCACCACTTGTTCGAGTTATAGGAATATGTTGTACTAATTACACTAATAAGTTAGAGGTTAGGAATTGTAGCTGAACTTGGGTGGCCGGAGAGTGAAATACCATTTAGTAAAAACACCTCAAGTAAATCAGACCGAGGTTCAAATCTCGATTTCCCCTTCATCGACAGTTCAGTCTACTGCGATAGTGACGCCTTAGTCCATTTGACCACTCAAGCGAGTCACAAGATGTTAATCACTTGATACTTTTCTAGATTTTCAGTAGCGAAATGGGTTATATTTTCTGATATTATTTTAATAATTTTAAAGGCCGAGTTCTACTTAACAAGATGGGGGCCAAATTTCAAATTTACTGTTTCAAAGAAGTTGAACATTACCCCTCCAACGACATCCCATTTCCTCCCAAGATGTCTGCCACTGCTATCATTGTCCTCTCAAGATGTCTACCACTGCTATCATTGTCCTCCCAAGATATCTACCACTGCTATCATTGTCTCCCAAGATGTCTACCACTGCTATCATTGTCCTTCCAAGATGTCTACCACTGCTATCATTGTCCTCCCAAGATGTCTACCACTGCTATCATTGTCCTCCCAAGATGTCTACCACTGCTATCATTGTCCTCCCAAGATGTCTACCACTGCTATCATTGTCCTCCCAAGATGTCTACCACTGCTATCATTGTCCTTCCAAGATGTCTACCACTGCTATCATTGTCCTCCCAAGATGTCTACCACTGCTATCATTGTCCTTCCAAGATGTCTACCACTGCTATCATTGTCCTTCCAAGATGTCTACCACTGCTATCATTGTCCTCCCAAGATATCTACCACTGCTATAATTGTCCTCCCAAGATGTCTATCACTGCTATCATTGTCCTCTCAAGATATCTACCACTGCTATCATTGTCCTCCCAAGATGTCTACCACTGCTATCATTGTCCTTCCAAGATGTCTGCCACTGCTATCATTGTCCTTCCAAGATGTCTACCACTGCTATCATTGTCCTCCCAAGATGTCTACCACTGCTATCATTGTCCTCCCAAGATGTCTACCACTGCTATCATTGTCCTCCCAAGATATCTACCACAGCTATCATTGTCCTCCCAAGATATCTACCACTGCTATCATTGTCCTTCCGAGATGTCTACCACTGCTATCATTGTCCTCCCAAGATGTCTACCACTGCTATCATTGTCCTCCCAAGATGTCTACCACTGCTATCATTGTCCTCCCAAGATGTCTGCCACTGCTATCATTGTCCTTCCAAGATGTCTACCACTGCTATCATTGTCCTCTCAAGATGTCTACCACTGCTATCATTGTCCTCCCAAGATATCTACCACTGCTATCATTGTCCTCCCAAGATGTCTACCACTGCTATCATTGTCCTCTCAAGATATCTACCACTGCTATCATTGTCCTTCCAAGATGTCTACCACTGCTATCATTGTCCTCTCAAGATATCTACCACTGCTATCATTGTACTCCCAAGATGTCTACCGCTGCTATCATTGTCCTTCCGAGATGTCTGCCACTGCTATCATTGTCCTTCCAAGATGTCTACCACTGCTATCATTGTCCTCCCAAGATATCTACCACTGCTATAATTGTCCTCCCAAGATGTCTATCACTGCTATCATTGTCCTCTCAAGATATCTACCACTGCTATCATTGTCCTCCCAAGATGTCTACCACTGCTATCATTGTCCTTCCAAGATGTCTGCCACTGCTATCATTGTCCTTCCAAGATGTCTACCACTGCTATCATTGTCCTCCCAAGATGTCTACCACTGCTATCATTGTCCTCCCAAGATGTCTATCACTGCTATCATTGTCCTCTCAAGATATCTACCACTGCTATCATTGTCCTCCCAAGATGTCTACCACTGCTATCATTGTCCTTCCAAGATGTCTACCACTGCTATCATTGTCCTCCCAAGATGTCTATCACTGCTATCATTGTCCTCTCAAGATATCTACCACTGCTATCATTGTCCTCCCAAGATGTCTACCACTGCTATCATTGTCCTTCCAAGATGTCTGCCACTGCTATCATTGTCCTCCCAAGATATCTACCACTGCTATAATTGTCCTCCCAAGATGTCTATCACTGCTATCATTGTCCTCTCAAGATATCTACCACTGCTATCATTGTCCTCCCAAGATGTCTACCACTGCTATCATTGTCCTTCCAAGATGTCTGCCACTGCTATCATTGTCCTCCCAAGATGTCTACCACTGCTATCATTGTCCTTCCAAGATGTCTACCACTGCTATCATTATCCTTCCGAGATGTCTACCACTGCTATCATTGTCCTCCCAAGATGTCTACCACTGCTATCATTGTCCTTCCAAGATGTCTACCACTGCTATCATTGTCCTTCCAAGATGTCTACCACTGCTATCATTGTCCTTCCAAGATGTCTACCACTGCTATCATTGTCCTCTCAAGATATCTACCACTGCTATCATTGTCCTTCCAAGATATCTACCACTGCTATCATTGTCCTCCCAAGATGTCTACCACTGCTATCATTGTCCTTCCAAGATGTCTACCACTGCTATCATTGTCCTTCCAAGATGTCTACCACTGCTATCATTGTCCTCCCAAGATGTCTACTATTGCTATCATTGTCCTTCCAAGATGTCTACCACTGCTATCATTGTCCTTCCAAGATGTCTACCACTGCTATCATTGTCCTTCCAAGATGTCTACCACTGGGTCATTCCACCTCAATTCAACCAAAAAAATATGTTTTGACACCCATGGTCTCAGATTTTGATGAAACTTGGTTTGCTCAATCCCTTCATGGTGGTAAGTAACCACCATCCCCCCCCCCCCTCTAGTTCATCTGGTTTTCATTTTACAGACCTTCAAACTTTCACCGAGTTCTCGATTTTAAACATTTTCGAGGCCTTCTACGCAAGATACACTTGATTACCAAAAAATTTCCATCTCACTCCCAAATCGAACTATCTCTTTGAAATTTTCCAGTCTTATTAATGAAAGCATGAGGATTTCAGAAAAAAATATGTTCAGACTCTAAATGCCTGTTTTAGACCATTAAAAAATTAATAAAATAATTTTGAACTAGTTTTTTTTTACTGAAAACATGGTTTACTAAAAACTCAATTATCAGAGTACGTATGTACGTATGTTTTTTTTAAATGAGCCAAGAACTATGTTCTATCATACTCAGGAATATAATTGATGGCTTTTTCATCCCTTTGGCAAAATATAAGCTTATGCACTCTTTTTTTAGCTGTTATTTTGAGAAAGTGGCTGACGATGACTATTTTTCAACTTTAAACAAAATCTAAGACTCCTATCATAAAATAGTACTGGAACAAACTTGTAGAGCTTAAAATTTTACATTATTTTGGTTCTTGGTGATTTTTTGTTAGAGAGCACCACTTTTTAGTATTTGTCTATTTAAAAGGCGGAAAAAAAGGGCTATTAAAATAGTTCTAGTTTAATGTTGGGTACATGTGAGTGGTGAGTAGGCCCCTACCGTTACCATATATAATAAATTGTTTACTTACACAAGTTATTTGTTCTTCCAGTTGATTAAATCTCAGTTTATTTTGCGTAACATAACCTCCAAATGTGTCATTTTTTCCTCCATTGACCTCATGCAGTTTATTGAGAAGTGGTAGGTTCTTCCAGATGTTGTTTGTGGGGTGTCAACAACAGCAAGCACATGAGGAACTGGTATAGCGCAGTTATCTTCATGCCTTGGCCAGGAGAACGATGGTGAAGGTCCGTTAGGATGAAGAAACTTTACAACAATATCTCCTTCCTCTTTATTCACCGTAGACATCATTCCAAAATACCAGAAGTGGTCGTATTTACATGCAATGTAACACCCGGAGTACAAATCATCTGCTGCTACAAATGATGGGTGAGAGCTTTTCATGTTGAATGTGAAAGAGGGTTCCTTATCGGCGCTGATCCTTTTAGCCATAATAGTGCCTGCAGAATCTAGAGGCTTGAAGCTGTGGAAACTTCTAGTACCAGGAAGTGTCTGTAAGTCTTTTAAACGGTTTTCAAGAGTAGAACGGGTTGAATCTACTGTGTCTTTGTCAATAAAGTGGAAACTGATTTTGGTGATGTTTGTTTTACAAAAATTGAAAGATGCTTTTGTTGTTGTGATCTGCTTCTCGAGGGGTCTCTGGAGACTCTCCTTTTGAGCTAAACGTTTAGCTGTCCACCAATCCCATCACATTCTGATTTACCGTGGCTTGTTGCAAAAAATGACCATTGTGCCTTCAGATGGAAGTCTTCCTCATGCAGACACAGTTTGAGAAAGTTGTACTTATTTTTGTACTGTGCAGCACACCCATCACTAAAATAATGTATTTCCCTGATGTGTGGAAAGTTTTCTTTCAGAAAATTCACAACTATTTCTTGTGTTTTATAAACCATGTTCACGTCATGCTTGAGGTCATCTGATATGACACAGTGTGATGAAACAATCTTTTCTCCTTCAGAGTTCCTACAATGTACTACAACAGGATGAATAGTACATGAATCAGAAGTCCAATGATACCCTTGGGCCTCATCCTGGATTGTAAAAGAGTAGTTCTCACTGAAGTCCATCAAAATTATTGCTATTTCTGATGGTGCATTTTCTTTTAAATTCTTTAAGAATGAAGACTGTGACTTGGCTATGAAAGAGTGTGGAATCAGTTTTTCAATCTTGTTGGCTAAATCATCAATAAAATCATCAAGTGTTGATGAACTTTTTATCATCTGTGTCCTGTCAGTCGACACCCATTGAGAGAATTCAATGGTATCATTTTCCTCGTAATCTTCAAATCTGGACAGTAAGTAGCTCACTAGATTTGTTTTGGGGGGGGGGGGGGGGCATTCACTGCAGTGCCTGAGCATGCATTCCCTCTTTGCTTCCCAACACACTAACAACTTCATAACCTCCTTATAGCTGTCAATTTGTGCAGCATGAAGGAGCAGTATAACATTTTGATGGATTGTGCATACACATACTGAATGGGTGCCACTGGCACCGGCTAAAACACACCACTTTGGTCGCAAAGTGCAAAATTTGGAGAACCCCACCTTAACATCAGGAAACTCTGACTTAAAACTCAAATATAATTCATGAAGGTTACCCAAAACCAATCGCTTTCTCTTGTATTGTTTATTTCCTATGCTCACTACATCTTTCATTCCAGGCATAACCCTAGACTGCTCATCACTCTCATAAAAGTTTCTCACTAAATCGACAGTTTCAGGCTTAAGTTTTTTCCCACATCTAGGATATGGTTCAGCTAAAAATCCCTTTTCCTTAACAAGTCTCTGAGCTTGACGAACAGCATAGTCAGACACACCAAATGTTTCTGGTGTTTTTTTCCGTGTCCATGTCAGTGAAGCAGGAATGGTTAGTAGTTGAATTTGCTTTTTCCTTGAAATGAATTTCAATTGATCTTTCATGATCTCGACAAGCTTGTTCATATCTGCTGCTTTCTCTTCCACAAGCTTCTCTGTTTTGGTTTCTTTTGTTGGAATCTCAACCTCTAGAACTTTTTTAATTTCGCCTCGTACATGTGCCTGAAATTTTTCTAACTTATCCCTCCCATAAGCTGCCTTGCTATGTTCACCAAGGGAATGCAATTTTAAAGGAGAACAACCTACCTCAGTAAAAGATGAATCGAGCCTTTCTATTGTTTCTTTCTTCTCAAGACCAGACACTTCTTCAAGAGGTAAAAAAATATCCTCTGGTTCAGTGGGGTTATCTGCATTTTCATCAGCACTCTCCGCATCACTTTTAGTTTTAAATAATATAGCTCTACATTGTGAACACAGCTTTTGCCCTGGTTTTACTTTGATTCCCTTCATTAATGAGTTTTTATATTGCTGTACAGTCACCAAACGAAGTGACTTTTTCACAGGTTTCTTGTGCTTTCGGAGGGGATCACAACATACTTTTTGAAGATATTCAAACTTTCTCAAAAATACACTTTTATGGTGCAGACAAATAGTCTCCAAGTCTTCAGTAGCTTCTGTTCTAAACTTCAAAAGAATTGTTATCTTCAGTTAGATCTGCTACATGTTCAATACCTTTCTTTGATACATAGCAACATTTATGACACACTGTCGATGTTAATTCCCCAACACTACACTTAATATCTTCCATTTTCCCTATAACAATTACATACACTTAAATCATCACTGTAAATCACTAGATTATAATATAATGAATAAAGATTTGAGTTTAGGCAGCACAACACAGTGGTCACCCTAGGAAGAGCTGAAGCAAAATGAGAGGCTGCCAAGCCATTGCATGATTGTGACCTGTGGACTGGTGGTGACTCGTGCATGAGTCAACAGTGATGATTCATGCATGAGTCAACAGTGATGATTCATTCACACACACATAAAATGGACTGGTAGGTCAAAAATTGTACCTAACTTGTGTATTTAATATTATAATATGGTACCAGTACTCACTACTTGTTTACATGTACACATCATTAAATATAATTATTTTAAGAGCCTGTGTTTTCCGTCTTTTAAATTCCCAAGTTATAAAAAATTGGTGCTCCCTACAAAAAATCACTAAGAACCAAAATAATATAAAATTTTAAGCTCTACAAGTTTGTTACAGTACTATTTTATGATAGGAGTCTTAGTTTTTGGGTAAAGTTGAAAAATAGTCATCGTCAACCATTTTCTCAAAATAGTAGAAAAAAAAGGTACATAAGCTTATATTTGGCAGAAGGAATAAAAAAGCCATAAATTATATTCCTGAGTATGATAGAACAAAGTTCTAGGTTCATTTAAAAAAACATATGTACAGATTATACCTTTCCCTCACTTTGATAATTTAGTTTTTAGTAAACCATGTTTTCAGTAAAAAAAACTAGTTCAAAATTATTTTATTTATTTTTTAATGGTCTAAACCAGGCATTTAGAGTCTTAACATATTTTTTTCTGAAATCCTCATGCTTTCATTGATAAGGCTGGAAAATTTTAAATACATAGTTTGATTTGTGAGTGAGATGGACATTTTTTGGTAATGAAGTGTATCTTGCGTAGAAGGCCTCGAAAATGTTTAAAATCGAGAACTCGGTGAAAGTTTAGAGGTCTGTAAAATGAAAACCAGATGAAATAGAGGAGGGAAAAAAATGGTGGTTACTTACCACCATGGAGGGATTGAGCATACCAAGTTTCATCAAAATCTGAGACCATGGGTGTCATGGTCTGGTTGAACTGACATGGAATGACCCCACTGCTATCATTGTCCTTCCAAGATGTCTACCACTGCTATCATTGTCCTCCCAAGATGTCTACCACTGCTATCATTGTCCTCCCAAGATGTCTACCACTGCTATCATTGTCCTCTCAAGATGTCTGCCACTGCTATCATTGTCCTCCCAAGATGTCTACAACTGCTATCATTGTCCTACCAAGATGTCTACCACTGCTATCATTGTCCTCCCAAGATGTCTACCACTGCTATCATTGTCCTCCCAAGATGTCTACCACTGCTATCATTGTCCTCCCAAGATGTCTGCCACTGCTCACATTGTCCTCCCAAGATGTCTGCCACTGCTCACATTGTCCTCCCAAGATGTCTACCACTGCTATCATTGTCCTACCAAGATGTCTACCACTGCTATCATTGTCCTCCCGAGATGTCTACCACTGCTATCATTGTCCTTCCGAGATGTCTGCCACTGCTATCATTGTACTCCCGAGATGTCTACCACTGCTATCATTGTCCTTCCAAGATGTCTACCACTGCTATCATTGTCCTCCCAAGATGTCTACCACTGCTATCATTGTCCTCCCAAGATGTCTGCCACTGCTATCATTGTCCTCCCAAGATGTCTGCCACTGCTCACATTGTCCTCCCAAGATGTCTGCCACTGCTATCATTGTCCTACCAAGATGTCTACCACTGCTATCATTGTCCTCCCAAGATGTCTACCACTGCTATCATTGTCCTCCCAAGATGTCTACCACTGCTATCATTGTCCTCCCAAGATGTCTACCACTGCTATCATTGTCCTCCCAAGATGTCTACCACTGCTATCATTGTCCTCCCAAGATGTCTACCACTGCTATCATTGTCCTCCCAAGATGTCTACCACTGCTATCATTGTCCTCCCAAGATGTCTGCCACTGCTATCATTGTCCTCCCAAGATGTCTACCACTGCTATCACTGTCCTCCCAAGATGTCTACCACTGCTATCATTGTCCTCCCAAGATGTCTACCACTGCTATCATTATCCTCCCAAGATGTCTGCCACTGCTCCCATTGTCCTCCCAAGTTGTCTGCCACTGCTCACATTGTCCTCCCAAGATGTCTACCACTGCTATCATTGTCCTACCAAGATGTCTACCACTGCTATCATTGTCCTCCCAAGATGTCTGCCACTGCTATCATTATCCTCCCAAGATGTCTACCACTGCTATCATTGTCCTCCCAAGATGTCTGCCACTGCTCCCATTGTCCTCCCAAGATGTCTACCACTGCTCCCATTGTCCTCCCAAGATGTCTACCACTGCTCCAATTGTCCTCCCAAGATGTCTACCACTGCTATCATTGTCCTCCCAAGATGTCTACCACTGCTATCATTGTCCTCCCAAGATGTCTACCACTGCTATCATTATCCTCCCAAGATGTCTACCACTGCTCCCATTGTCCTCCCAAGATGTCTACCACTGCTATCATTGTCCTCCCAAGATGTCTACCACTGCTATCATTGTCCTACCAAGATGTCTACCACTGCTATCATTGTCCTCCCAAGATGTCTACCACTGCTATCATTATCCTCCCAAGATGTCTACCACTGCTCCCATTGTCCTCCCAAGATGTCTACCACTGCTATCATTGTCCTCCCAAGATGTCTACCACTGCTATCATTATCCTCCCAAGATGTCTACCACTGCTCCCATTGTCCTCCCAAGATGTCTACCACTGCTATCATTGTCCTCCCAAGATGTCTGCCACTGCTCCCATTGTATTCTATCCAATTTACACTCATTTGAAGATATTTAACTTGTTGTATATTTTCAAACCTATTCCAACTTACACTTTCTTTAGAGGCCAAAGCCAAACTAGTGTATTCATAAAATAGGCAAAAACCAACACAATATTCAACTATAGGCACTATAATATTAACATATTGCACTCGTAATCACATGAAATGCCTATACATCTCAACTGCCTAGGTTTTAAGATCAATAAAAAGCAAATAGTCAAAATACGGTTCCTAGTTATGACACTAAAAAGTATGACGAGAACTCACATAACTAAAGAGTAGAAAGAAACACCATGACGTAATTTAATTCAAACTTTGTGGACAACGAATTCATTTTCAGCGAGCGGTACCTTTTGGGTCCAGGTGACGAGATTTGTGCCCTGACAAATTCTCCGGTCAGACAGATCACTTACCACGGCCGTCCACTAGTGATGATGGATGATCTGTTTGCATGTCTGGCATAGTCCTCAGCTGCCACCATCATTATAGTAAAAACACACCACACCGCTCCACTCATTAACGGGCTTAGCTCAACAAACGTTTGCTTTAGCTCTAGGAGCTAGCATACACCCTGATTCCAATAGGAGGACCACTTTCGACCACCAACACCGATTGGATGTATCTAACATTTGGTATATTAGAACTGTGTTGTGTGATGTAATAATCAAAGATTACAGCCAGAAATATTATCAAAAGCTTTCAATAATACTTTATTATGGATTACTGAAGGAAAATATTAAACGTTGGAAGGAGGAATGAAGGGCAAGGCCTACACGAGTTCTTACCATAAAACTGTAGGCCTCAAAGCTCACAGTTAAAACACAACGCCAGTCTGTGTTCTACTCTCCTCTGCTGAAACAGGGGACTGATGTACCTCGACAATTACATAGTTATGTGTTTTAATTGTGAACTTGGAGGCCTACAGTTTCCTGGTAAGTTTGTAGGTCTTGTCCTTCTATCCTTCTTTCAATGTTTAGTTTTATGGATTACTGTTTAATTTCTCTTTACATTAATAACCAAACAAACTAAGAATCTAAATGTAGTTTTATTATTTTTATTTCCGCAACTTTGTCCAAATTAGTTTCCAATTTTCAAATAAAGGTCTTCTTATGAAAATAAGATTTTACTTCTGGACTCACACAAATAATTCAATAATGCTTTCAAGATCATCTAAAGTTAGAATTACTTTTGTTGTGTCGTGTTCCAGGTTCGAGGCTAGGGACATTAATTGTACATAAATGAATAACAAGTTTACTATAAATTCAACACTGTCATTTATGAAATAGAGTCGTGAGTATTTTATTAAAAATAAGATCACAGTAAGCAGGTTTGCTATTTTCACAAATTATAGCCAAGCGCTCTTAATTAACGAAGGAGAGTCGAATACAATGGCAGAATGTACAGAGAAGGAGACCAGACGAAGGTGGTTGGACAAGAGATTAAAGAAAGAGCGAAGAGGAGAGAGACTTGGTAAGTTGTAGTGAGAGAGAGGACCATACCAGGACAGAAATAAATGGAGGAACATCATTCGAATAATTCCTATCCGGCTCGCTGGAGGGATAAGATGATGATTATGATGATGATGATGAATGCATTTAAAGGGTGATGTTTAGTTGCAATCATAATATCCGTGTTTGAATACACGAGTTTATTGTTCGTTTCCCAGAGTAAAGTAGCTACCGTTAATTAATATTAATATTCACTGAGACTACATAAATATCCACCTTGGTTATCAATGTTAAGACACCTCACTGCTCGTGAGAGTTTCGCGCAAATAAAATAATTACACAATTTTGAACATTATAAGCCTTGGAAAACCCGAACATTTCAACATACAAATAATAATTAGGATGGATAAGTCTGAACATTAACATTAATTGTAGTAAAATAATGAATGCACAGAGTACAATAATCATTTTAAGGACATGTATGTACATTCATTGAATAATATTTCGAATAATATTATCTCGAATACTTTTTTCCATGACTTAGTTTTAGTCCCTTTTTAAACAAATTATTTTATAAGTGAATTTAAAATGATAATCAACATTAATCAGGTGGTGATAACCCGCGGGGCCCTAGAATTGTCCCCAGTGTGCCCAAACATTAAGACGGCACTGATACAATGTGTCTGATGTTAATTACTGGTTCACTCAAACCGTGATTACCATATCTAACATTGGAGATGAATTTACTTACTATCATCTTGATTAAATGTTGAAATTATCTAATTTTACCTGTTTATTGGTAAAATCCTCTGACCCCCCTCCCCCGCCCTGTTTTTTTACTCAGTTTACAAATACCCTGACTATTCAGTTTTTGTTTTGTCTGTGGACTCTTGGCACTTACACAGACCAAAAAGTATATAAACTAAACGATACGAATAGAGAGAGGCAAGGACCAAACTACACAAGCTGGTAGACCGATACAAGCGTTCTGATAAATAGAGATATATAAATAAATCGAGGATGCATAAAACAGATTAATTGAGTTTTGTTAATATAGAATAAATATTTTTTACTATCACAATATTATTATTACTAGCACCGCGTCTTACTACCCGTTCGGGTTATACGCACTTACGCTAATGTGTAATGGTAGGGTGATTGTGAGATGAAATGGAGGACCTACAGTTTAACGTGGAATCCGAACCACGGTGGAGGCCTGGCATTCCCCACATTCACAAGATGTCTTGTCATAGGTGAAGGAAAGGTTTGGTAATCAGATAAATCTGTGCCGGGACCAAGGATTGAACCCCGGCCGCCAGCACAGAAGTCTGACACCTTACCCCTAGACCACCAGAACACCCCTATCACAATACTTTGTGCTTCGAACCCAGTGAAATATTCTGGGCAAGTTTACTGCAGCGCAGCTAGCTAAAGTAGGTAGATGTTGGATCAGGCAGCTAGCTAAAGAAGGTAGACGTTGGATCAGGCAGCTAGCTAAAGAAGGTATACAGACGTTGGATCAGGCAGCTAGCTAAAGAAGGTAGACGTTGGATCAGGCAGCTAGCTAAAGAAAGGTAGAGTAGGTTGTTGGATCAGGCAGCTAGCTAAAGAAGGTAGATGTTGGATCAGGCAGCTAGCTAAAGAAGGTAGACGTTGGATCAGGCAGCTAGCTAAAGAAGGTTAGATGTTGGATCAGGCAGCTAGCTAAAGAAGGTTACAGACGTTGGATCAGGCAGCTAGCTAAAGAAGGTAGACGTTGGATCAGGCAGCTAGCTAAAGAAGGTACAGACGTTGGATCAGGCAGCTAGCTAAAGAAGGTAGACGTTGGATCAGGCAGCTAGCTAAAGAAGGTAGACGTTGGATCAGGCAGCTAGCTAAAGAAGGTAGAGTTGGATCAGGCAGCTAGCTAAAGAAGGTAGACGTTGGATCAGGCAGCTAGCTAAAGAAGGTAGATGTTGGATCAGGCAGCTAGCTAAAGAAGGTATAGACGTTGGATCAGGCAGCTAGCTAAAGAAGGTAAGACGTTGGATCAGGCAGCTAGCTAAAGAAGGTAGACGTTGGATCAGGCAGCTAGCTAAAGAAGGTATACGTTGGATCAGGCAGCTAGCTAAAGAAGGTTACAGACGTTGGATCAGGCAGCTAGCTAAAGAAGGTAGACGTTGGATCAGGCAGCTAGCTAAAGAAGGTAGACGTTGGATCAGGCAGCTAGCTAAAGAAGGTAGATGTTGGATCAGGCAGCTAGCTAAAGAAGGTAGATGTTGGATCAGGCAGCTAGCTAAAGAAGGTATACAGACGTTGGATCAGGCAGCTAGCTAAAGAAGGTATACAGACGTTGGATCAGGCAGCTAGCTAAAGAAGGTAGACGTTGGATCAGGCAGCTAGCTAAAGAAGGTAGACGTTGGATCAGGCAGCTAGCTAAAGAAGGTAGACGTTGGATTAGGCAGCTAGCTAAAGAAGGTAGACGTTGGATCAGGCAGCTACCTAAAGAAGGTAGACGTTGGATTAGGCAGCTAGCTAAAGAAGGTAGACGTTGGATCAGGCAGCTAGCTAAAGAAGGTAGACGTTGGATCAGGCAGCTAGCTAAAGAAGGTAGACGTTGGATCAGGCAGCTAACTAAAGAAGGTAGATGTTGGATCAGGCAGCTAGCTAAAGAAGGTAGACGTTGGATCAGGCAGCTAGCTAAAGAAGGTAGACGTTGGATCAGGCAGCTAGCTAAAGAAGGTAGACGTTGGATTAGGCAGCTAGCTAAAGAAGGTTAGATGTTGGATCAGGCAGCTAGCTGAAGAAGGTATACAGACGTTGGATCAGGCAGCTAGCTAAAGAAGGTAGACGTTGGATCAGGCAGCTAGCTAAAGAAGGTATACAGACGTTGGATCAGGCAGCTAGCTAAAGAAGGTAGACGTTGGATCAGGCAGCTAGCTAAAGAAGGTAGATGTTGGATCAGGCAGCTAGCTAAAGAAGGTAGACGTTGGATCAGGCAGCTAGCTAAAGAAGGTAGATGTTGGATCAGGCAGCTAGCTAAAGAAGGTATACAGACGTTGGATCAGGCAGCTAGCTAAAGAAGGTAGACGTTGGATCAGGCAGCTAGGTATACAGACGTTGGATCAGGCAGCTAGCTAAAGAAGGTATACAGACGTTGGATCAGCAGCTAGCTAAAGAAGGTAACGTTGGATCAGCAGCTAGCTAAAGAAGTAGACGTTGGATCAGCAGCTAGCTAAAGAAGGTAGACGTTGATTAGGCAGCTAGCTAAAGAAGGTAGACGTTGGATCAGGCAGCTACCTAAAGAAGGTAACGTTGGATTAGCAGCTAGCTAAAGAAGTAGACGTTGGATCAGGCAGCTAGCTAAAGAAGGTAGAGTTGGATCAGCAGCTAGCTAAAGAAGGTAGACGTTGATCAGGCAGCTACAAAGAAGGTAGATGTTGGATCAGGCAGCTAGCTAAAGAAGGTAGACGTTGGATCAGGCAGCTAGCTAAAGAAGGTAGACGTTGGATCAGGCAGCTAGCTAAAGAAGGTAGACGTTGGATTAGGCAGCTAGCTAAAGAAGGTAGATGTTGGATCAGGCAGCTAGCTAAAGAAGTATACAGACGTTAGATCAGGCAGCTAGCTAAAGAAGGTAGACGTTGATCAGGCAGCTAGCTAAAGAAGGTATACAGACGTTGGATCAGGCAGCTAGCTAAAGAAGGTATACAGACGTTGGATCAGGCAGCTAGCTAAAGAAGGTAGATGTTGGATCAGGCAGCTAGCTAAAGAAGGTAGACGTTGGATCAGGCAGCTAGCTAAAGAAGGTAGATGTTGGATCAGGCAGCTAGCTAAGAAGGTATACAGACGTTGGATCAGGCAGCTAGCTAAAGAAGGTAGACGTTGGATCAGGCAGCTAGCTAAAGAAGGTATACAGACGTTGGATCAGGCAGCTAGCTAAAGAAGGTAGACGTTGGATCAGGCAGCTAGCTAAAGAAGGTAGACGTTGGATCAGGCAGCTAGCTAAAGAAGGTAGAGTTGGATCAGCAGCTAGCTAAAGAAGGTAGAGTTGGATCAGGCAGCTAGCTAAAGAAGTTACAGACGTGGATCAGGCAGCTAACTAAAGAAGGTATACAGACGTTGGATCAGGCAGCTAGCTAAAGAAGGTAGACGTTGGATCAGGCAGCTAGCTAAAGAAGGTAGACGTTGGATTAGGCAGCTAGCTAAAGAAGGTAGACGTTGGATCAGGCAGCTACCTAAAGAAGGTAGACGTTGGATTAGGCAGCTAGCTAAAGAAGGTAGACGTTGGATCAGGCAGCTAGCTAAAGAAGGTAGACGTTGGATCAGGCAGCTAGCTAAAGAAGGTAGACGTTGGATCAGGCAGCTACTAAAGAAGGTAGATGTTGGATCAGCAGCTAGCTAAAGAAGGTAGACGTTGATCAGCAGCTAGCTAAAGAAGGTAGACGTTGATCAGCAGCTAGCTAAAGAAGGTAGACGTTGGATAGCAGCTAGCTAAAGAAGGTAGATGTTGATCAGGCAGCTAGCTAAAGAAGGTAGACGTTGGATCAGGCAGCTAGCTAAAGAAGGTAGACGTTGGATCAGCAGCTAGCTAAAGAAGGTATACGACGTTGGATCAGGCAGCTAGCTAAGAAGGTAGATGTTGGATCAGGCAGCTAGCTAAAGAAGGTAGATGTTGGATCAGGCAGCTAGCTAAAAAGGTAGACGTTGGATCAGGCAGCTAGCTAAAGAAGGTAGAGTTGGATCAGGCAGCTAGCTAAAGAAGGTAGACGTTGGATCAGGCAGCTAGCTAAAGAAGGTAGACGTTGATCAGGCAGCTAGCTAAAGAAGGTAGACGTTGGATCAGGCAGCTAGCTAAAGAAGGTAGACGTTGGATCAGGCAGCTAGCTAAAGAAGGTAGACGTTGGTAGGCAGCTAGCTAAAGAAGGTATACAGACGTTGGATCAGGCAGCTAGCTAAAGAAGGTAGACGTTGATCAGATTTACAGAAGGTATGGCGTGTCATTAAGCTAAAGAAGGTTTTAATTTGATAAGTATAAGAAGAAGGTAGAAATTATTGATCACACTAATAAAAAAATTTGGATCACATAGAAAAAGAATTAACTTGATCTATAAGAGGTGTACAATTGATAAGGCAGCTAGTAAAGAAGGTGAGTTTTCACATCACACAAAAATTTAGGTTGGAACAACTGCTAAAAAGTATACTGTTGGATCAGGCAGCAAATCTAAAGAGTTACTGAAATTAGTCAGCACTAGTAAATAAGTAACTTGATCAGCCACTACTAAAAAACAATCTTGATCAGAGTACTAAGAAACAGCGTTGGAAGCGCTACAAAGAAGGCAGCTGTATCAGGCGCTAGCTAAAGAGGTAATTGGATCACACTAGTAGAAGCGTGTACAGCACGCTTAAAAATATGCGCTTATAGACTACCTAAAGAAAACAGTCTTGTATAGGCAGATAAAGAAGTAGACTTGGATCAGGCAGCTAGCTAAAGAAGGTAAGACTTGGATCAGGCAGCTAGCTAAAGAAGGTAGACGTTGATCAGGCAGTAGCTAAAGAAGGTAGAGTTGGATCAGGCAGCTAGCTAAAGAAGGTAGATGTTGGATCAGGCAGCTAGCTAAAGAAGTAGACGTTGGATCAGGCAGCTAGCTAAAGAAGGAGCGTTGGATAGGCAGCTAGCTAAAGAAGGTAGAGTTGGATCAGGCAGCTAGCTAAAGAAGGTATACAGACGTTGGATAGCAGCTAGCTAAAGAAGGTAGACGTTGGATCAGGCAGCTACTAAAGAAGGTAGACGTTGGATAGGCAGCTAGCTAAAGAAGGTAGACGTTGGATCAGGCAGCTAGCTAAAGAAGGTAGATGTTGGATCAGGCAGCTAGCTAAAGAAGGTAGACGTTGATCAGGCACGCTTAAAGAAGTAGATGTTGGATCAGGCAGCTAGCTAAAGAAGGTATAAGACGTTGGATCAGGCAGCTAGCTAAAGAAGGTAGACGTTGGATCAGGCAGCTAGCTAAAGAAGGTAGACGTTGGATCAGGCAGCTAGCTAAAGAAGTAGAGTTGGATCAGGCAGCTAGCTAAAGAAGGTATACGACGTTGGATCAGGCAGCTAGCTAAAGAAGGTAGACGTTGGATCAGGCAGCTAGCTAAAGAAGGTATACAGACGTTGGATCAGGCAGCTAGCTAAAGAAGGTAGACGTTGGATCAGGCAGCTAGCTAAAGAAGTAGAGTTGGAAGGCAGCTAGCTAAAGAAGGTAAAGTTGGATCAGGCAGCTATAAGAAGGTAGATTGATAGGAGTAGTAAAGAAGGTAACAGACTTGATCAGGCAGCTAGCTAAAGAAGGTAGACGTTGGATCAGGCAGCTAGCTAAAGAAGTATAGAGTTGATCAGGCAGCTAGCTAAAGAAGGTAGAGTTGGATCAGGCAGCTAGCTAAAGAGTAATTGATCGCAGCTAGCTAAAGAGGTAGACGTTGGATCAGGCAGCTAGCTAAAGAAGGTAGATGTTGGATCAGCAGCTAGCTAAAGAAGGTAAGAGTTGGATCAGGCAGTAGCTAAAGAAGGTATAGACTTGGATCAGGCAGCTAGCTAAAAAGGTAGAGTTGATAGGCAGCTAGCTAAAGAAGGTAGAGTTGGATCAGGCAGTAGCTAAAGAAGGTTAGACGTTGGATCAGGCAGCTACTAAAAGAGGTAAGTTGTAGCAGTTAAGAATAACTGGATCAGCAGCTAGCTAAAGAAGGTAGACGTTGGATAGGCAGCTAGCTAAGAAGGTAGACGTTGGATCAGGCAGCTAGCTAAAGAAGTAGAGTTGGATCAGGCAGCTAGCTAAAGAGGTAGACGTTGGATCAGGCAGCTAGCTAAAGAAGGGTAGATGTTGGGATTTCAGGCAGCTAGCTAAAGAAGGTAGACGTTGGATCAGGCAGCTAGCTAAAGAAGGTAGACGTTGGATCAGGCAGCTAGCCTAAAGAAGTAGACGTTGGATTCAGGCAGCTAGCTAAAGAAGGTATAGACGTTGGATCAGGCAGCTAGCTAAAGAAGGTTAGAGTTGGATCAGCAGCTAGCTAAGAAGGTAGAGTTGTCAGGCAGCTAGCTAAAGAAGGTAGACGTTGGATCAGGCAGCTACTAAAGAAGGTAGAGTTGGATCAGGCAGCTAGCTAAGAAGGTAGACGTTGGATCAGGCAGCTAGCTAAAGAAGGTAGACGTTGGATCAGGCAGCTAGCTAAAGGAGGTAACGTGGATCAGGCAGCTAGCTAAGAAGTGAGTTGGATCAGGCAGCTAGCTAAGAAGGTAGAGTTGGATAGGCAGTAGCTAAGAAGGTAGACGTTGGATCAGGCAGCTAGCTAAAGAAGGTAGACGTTGGATCAGACTAGTAAGAGGTAGAGTTGGATCAGGCAGCTAGCAAAAGGTAATTTGGATCAGATAGTAAGAAGTAGACGTTGGATCAGGCACTAGCTAAAGAAGATTCAGTGTATAAAGAAGTAGATGTGGATCAGGCAGCTAGCTAAAGAAGTATATACAGAACAAGGTTGACTTGATCAGGCAGCTAGCTAAAGAAGGTAGACGTTGATCAGGCAGCTAGCTAAAGAAGGTATAAGAGTTGGATCAGGCAGCTAGCTAAAGAAGGTAGACGTTTGGATCAGGCAGCTAGCTAAAGAAGGTTATAGACGTTGGATAGGCAGCTAGCTAAAGAAGGTAATTTGACAGCACTGTAAAGGTAACTGGTACAGATAGCTAAAGAAGGTTAGACGTTGGATCATACTAAGAATAACGACGTTAAATCAATGGCAGTAGCTTTTAAAAGCTGAAGCCACGGCAAATTTGGTCAATTATTGTAATATAAGAAAATAGACAAGACATTCGGCAATTTGTAAAAATTCATTGATTTACACTCAAATAAAAGTAATATTATAAACAGGATGCACAAATAAGAAAAATTGCAGATTCCCTCCAAATAACTTGAATCTAAATAAACCCTGCAGGTGTGTTAACAATATATATAGACCCTAAGTATGCATGTTCATTGTCTTTTCAAGGTAAAAGGAAACGGTGGATAGATTTTCTAACATCACATCCACAAATCCAACCTTTTTTTTATTGGGAACCAAACTGCCTTTTGAAAATTATATAAATTTTAATTTTTCATGGTTTTTGTTTGTTCTATACAGAATTCAAGACATGGCAAATTCCCTTTTTTGGAACAAGAGTTGAACTTGAAACATTTATTGTCTAAGCACATGAGTTGAATTATTCAATTAACCTAAGCACAACACTTCAACCTAACTTAACAAATCAACACAATACATAGAAACACTCAAGATATACACAACACGCGTTGGGGAAAGCGCCTTCACACGCAGAAAAGGCAGGGCTCGCTAAACAGAGCCGACTGGCGACAATATTTGAGGGGGTGGGAAAATTTGGTTTCACACTTAAAGGTGTTGACAGCCGTGTACCCCACAGCACGCAATTTCAAAAACAATGCCGCTATTTATTAGACTACCTAAACCAAAAACATGTTTTCCTTGAAACTAATATGGCAAGATAAAATTGTCGAGCGAGTGCGATCAAGAATATGAATTATAAGTGCGGGTGGCGCGCGACTTTGCACCCTTAGGACAAACAGCCCCTGGTTCGAGTCCCATCTGCAAGTGGGGTCTGATATTAATTGGTGAAGAGCTGGTACTCTAGTACGGTAATGAACCCTGGTCTTCGAGTATGTATCGAGAGTTGTAATCATTTTGAAAGCCCCACCGCTTTTAACATGACCCAAGAGTACCCCCATTATTCATAACGTGCTGGAAGAAGCCAATAGAATGTGGTTTTAATTATTTTTAGACATAGGTTTGCTAATAAAGCAAGTGAAAGTGTAATACATCATAAATAAATAAAATATAAGTGCTATTTTATGTTATTAATTTATTAATTTTCCGACTATATATATATAATGTCTCACTATAAACATTGATTAAAAAAATCTGCTGTGGTTGTGTGGGTGCAGGGTCGGAGGGTTTTACGGGAATACGCTGCACCGCTTACAATTCCTCTACTTCCGATAGTTTCTTATTCGCTCCGACCCAGACATTGGGGTATTATTGGGTCGCTGACAAGCCGCTCTTTCCCTTCGTATACGTCCGGCATATTTCTGGCTGGCTTTATGGCGAGTATAGGCGGACATTGGGAGATTTATATAATGTTTCAACTTCAATCCACATTTTCTTCCCCAACACTTCAATGAAATGTAAGTATTAATAGCTAAATCAATAGATATCGACGAGAGCTATTGATTGACACTAAAACGAGCGTCATAACACGGAGGAGTGCGAAGTTATACTTGATGGTATTTTCCGAGGCGCGGCGTATCGTACACAAAATGGCGGACCACCCCCCTGCTACCCACGTGGCGCGGCGTATCGTACACAAAATGGCGGACCACCCCCCTGCTACCCACGTGGCGCGGCGCGCTATATGAAGGTGAATGGCGAATCTTTATTCCCTCAGATATCGAATGATACGGGTTTGGTTTGGCTACCTTTAGTACTTTATAAATTATTAAGCCGAACCTTCTCGAATGATTTCGTTACACTCACCAGCGTCAAAGATTCTTCCATTTTGTTTTATCTGAGGATTTAGTTTTTATTCGAAGTCTAAATTACACTTTTTGAACCAACTATTTATATGAGCACATGACTTATTAATTAACTTAAATCTAGACAAACACAACATTATTATGGTAGGGTGGATTAGCCAACAATAATGATACTTGTTTTGCAGGGAGTCAAGCCCCGACACTCAGCTCAACCGAAATGGCCAAATGTCGGACCTGGATATGTAATTCAAATGACCCAAGAGGAGAAAGGTCCTCTTTCTCTGACCCATCAAGTACTACTTGTTACGAGTGACTCCGGCCTCTTTGGTACGAGCGGAGACCACCTTATTGAGACTTGTTGAGAACTAGCTCAACCTCGTGGGTTGGAGGTTAGAATACTGAGCTCTAGGTGAGGTTACCTGGGTTATACTGCTTGGAGGTTTGAATACTGAGCTCTAGGTGAGGTTAGCTGGGTTATACTGCTTGGAGGTTTGAATACTGAGCTCTAGGTGAGGTTAGCTGGGTTATACTGCTTGGAGGTTTGAATACTGAGCTCTAGGTGAAGTTAGCTGGGTTATACTGCTTGGAGGTTTGAATACTGAGCTCTAGGTGAGGTTAGCTGGGTTATACTGCTTGGAGGTTTGAATACTGAGCTCTAGGTGAGGTTAGCTGGGTTATACTGCTTGGAGGTTTGAATACTGAGCTCTAGGTGAGGTTAGCTGGGTTATACTGCTTGGAGGTTTGAATACTGAGCTCTAGGTGAAGTTAGCTGGGTTATACTGCTTGGAGGTTTGAATACTGAGCTCTAGGTGAGGTTAGCTGGGTTATACTGCTTGGAGGTTTGAATACTGAGCTCTAGGTGAGGTTAGCTGGGTTATACTGCTTGGAGGTTTGAATACTGAGCTCTAGGTGAGGTTAGCTGGGTTATACTGCTTGGAGGTTTGAATACTGAGCTCTAGGTGAGGTTATCTGGGTTAAACTGCTTGGAGGTTTTGTAAAGTGGTCAGGGTTTTAGGCCCTTAGTTCTCCACCATTTCTTGTTTAAATTTACATTAGTTTGCCTTTGTTTATATATTAATATGCTCAAGCTACTCAGAGTACTAAACTGATACATACATTTTTCACTTCCCATTCGTCTAGGCCTAATTTAATTATCTTTATTACTATTAAATGGTTAATTATAAGAAAGTGTGGGGTTTTATGGTAATTATAAGTCATGTAAATTATAATCAAAGTTGTAAGCAATGCATGTTTTAAATTTCAATTCTTTAACTTCATTTTCAGGCCTTTAAACTTGTAATCTTATACTTTTTCATTATTTAAAGTCTTTGTTGGAATATTAGAATCATCCAAATTTATTACTTTTACTTTTCATTTTAAGCATCGTGCAACGTAGTGATATCTGAACCCGGAAGCTGGGAGATGCACCTGTGGCTTGCACGTGTGGTCTTTCAGTGGGAGGGGGAGGTTTTGGCGCGTACTTTTGGCCAATCAGTGCTTTCGCTTGAGCGTCTGGGTTTTGCATTATATGGAAAGGGAGCGTGAGACGCGGGACAGACGCGATCGGGAGACAGGACTGTTAACACTAACATAGAGTAGACCGGTAATAACTACCTACCATTTCAACCTGTAGAGATGGGGGAGAGGAGATCTAGCCCAGGTGGCTAAAAAGTCTTTATCAATGTAACTTATTCATTCATCTAATTAGCCGTATTGCAATCATGTAAATTTTTGGTTAAATTAAAACTCAAATACTACACTACCTCTTATGTTTTTAATCGGCTGCGTACCTCTACCCCCACCATTGTATTTATAACCCGAGATGCTCTACCGAAACAACTGACTGCCGTGGACGACACCGTAAGAAGAAGATGAGAAACAGCTGACTGGGTACAGTTTGAATACTGAGCCTTAGGTGAGGTTAGCTGGGTTATATTGCTTGGAGGTTAGAATACAGAGCTCTAGGTGAGATTATCTGGGTTATACTGCTTTGAGGTTAGAATACAGAGCTCTAGGTGAGATTATCTGGGTTATACTGCTTTGAGGTTAGAATACAGAGCTCTAGGTGAGATTATCTGAGTTAAACTGCTTGGAGGTTAGAATACTGAGCTCTAGTGAGGTTATCTGGGTTATACTGCTTGGAGGTTAGAATATTGAGCTCTAGGTGAGGTTAGCTGGGTTATACTGCTTTGAGGTTAGAATACTGAGCTCTAGGTGAGGTTAGCTGGGTTATACTGCTTTGAGGTTAGAATACTGAGATCTAAGTGAGGTTAGCTGGGTTATACTGCTTCGAGGTTTTAATAATGAGCTCTAGGTGAGGTTAGCTGGGTTATACTGCTTTGAGGTTTGCATACTGAGCTCTAGGTGAGGTTATCTGGGTTATACTGCTTTGAGGTTAGAATACTGAGCTCTAGGTGAGGTTAGCTGGGTTATACTGCTTTGAGGTTAGAATACAGAGCTCTAGGTGAGGTTAGCTGGGTTATACTGCTTTGAGGTTAGAATACTGAGATCTAGGTGAGGTTATCTGGGTTATACTGCTTTGAGGTTAGAATACAGAGCTCTAGGTGAGGTTAGCTGGATTATACTGCTTGGAGGTTAGAATATTGAGCTCTAGGTGAGGTTATCTGAGTTAAACTGCTTGGAGGTTAGAATACTGAGCTCTAGGTGAGGTTATCTGGGTTATACTGCTTGGAGGTTAGAATATTGAGCTCTAGGTGAGGTTATCTGGGTTATACGGCTTTGAGGTTAGAATACAGAGCTCTAGGTGAGGTTAGCTGGGTTATAGTGCTTTGAGGTTAGAATACTGAGATCTAAGTGAGGTTAGCTGGGTTATACTGCTTCGAGGTTTTAATACTGAGCTCTAGTGAGGTTAGCTGGGTTATACTGCTTTGAGGTTTGCATACTGAGCTCTAGGTGAGGTTATCTGGGTTATACTGCTTTGAGGTTAGAATACTGAGCTCTAGGTGAGGTTAGCTGGGTTATACTGCTTTGAGGTTAGAATACTGAGTTCTAGGTGAGGTTAGCTGGGTTATACTGCTAGGAGGTTAGAATACTGAGGTCTAGGTGAGGTATTCTGGGTTATACTGCTTTGAGGTTAGAATACTGAGCTCTAGGTTTGGTTAGCTGGGTTATACGGCTTGTAGGTTGGAATACTGAGCTCTAGGTGAGGTTAGCTGGGGTATACTGCTAGGAGGTTTGAATACTGAGCTCTAGCTGAGGTTAGCTGTGTTATACTACTTGGAGGTTATAATACTGAACTCTAGATGTGTTTAGCTGGGTTATACTGCTTGTAGGTTTGAATACTGAGCTTTAGGTGAGGTTACCTGGGTTATACTGCTTGGAGGTTTGAATACTGAGCTCTAGGTGAGGTTATCTGGATTAAACTGCTTGGAGGTTAGAATACTGAGCACTAGGTGAGGTTAACTGGTTTATAAACCTTTGAGGTTAGAATACTGAGCTCTAGGTGAGGTTATCTGGTTTAAACTGCTTGGAGGTTTGAATACTGAGCTCTAGGTGAGGTTAGCTGGGTTATACTGCTTGGATGTTTGAATACTGAGCTCTAGGTGAGGTTAGCTGGGTTATACTGCTTGGAGGTTTGAATACTGAGCTCTAGGTGAGGTTATTTGGGTTAAACTGCTTGGAAGTTTGAATACTGAGCTCTAGGTGAGGTTAGCTGGGTTATACTGCTTGGAGGTTTGAATACTGAGCTCTAGGTGAGGTTAGCTGGGTTATACTGCTTGGAGGTTTGAATACTGAGCTCTAGGTGAGGTTATCTGGGTTAAACTGCTTGGAGGTTTGAATACTGAGCTCTAGGTGAGGTTAGCTGGGTTATACTGCTTGGAGGTTAGAATACTGAGCTCTAGGTGAGGTTAGCTGGGTTATACTGCTTGGAGGTTTGAATACTGAGCTCTAGGTGAGGTTATCTGGGTTAAACTGCTTGGAGGTTTGAATACTGAGCTCTAGGTGAGGTTAGCTGGGTTATACTGCTTGGAGGTTAGAAGACTGAGCTCTAGGTGAGGTTAGCTAGGTTTTACTTCTTTGTGTATGAAAGTTTTATAAATCTTTGGCTTTATTCTAATATATAAATACTAAAATAAATGGTAGTCAAAATTAGTCTGTGAGTCATGTGCAATTATAAACGTGATTATAAAGTGTTTGTATGGTCCAAAGTTTAGGTATCCAATTTTGAATTACCTTTTTATTTGTATAATTCAATTCCAGAAATAACTTCAAATTTCAAAGTGTATTTAATATTATAATAAAACTTACTCGTCCTATTTACTCTTTCTTCCTGAGTTTACATGAAAAGACACTCAATCTAAACTCAGGATGTGTAACTCCATACAGTAGAAAGAAAACACTAAGGATTTGTTCCAGCAATCAAAGTTGTCATGGAGTGGTTTCTAGAAGAAAAGAACTTAATGAAGACCCTTATAATGACCCGAGTTTGGGTTGTTTGGTTAAACTTTAATCTCGTCCCAGACCAGAAGTCTCAGAAGCCACTATGAGACAAAGCCGACAGACAAGTAATTACTGTCCTGTGGATGTGAGGAAGAGTCGGGAGCCTTAAAACTAATGAGATGCGCGCGCACACAGGATATGAAAAGGACACAATCATTTTAACAAAGATATATTATTTGTTTCTTATTTACAATGTTCAGGAGACCTGAAATATTTATGACAAACATTGCTAACAATTGTGCTGCTTCATTTGTCTTTCATTAGGTGTACAGATGGGTGTAGCAACGAGCTGCTACACTTGTCTTTCATTAGGACTACAGATGGGTGTAGCAACGAGCTGCTACTCTTGTCTTTCATTAGGACTACAGATGGGTGTAGCAACGAGCTGCTACTCTTGTCTTTCATTAGGACTACAAATGGGTGTAGCAACGAGCTGCTACTCTTGTATTTCACTAGGGCTACAGATGGGTGTAGCAACGAGCTGCTACTCTTGTATTTCATTAGGACTACAGATGGGTGTAGCAACGAGCTGCTACTCTTGTATTTCACTAGGACTAAAGATGGGTGTAGCAACGAGCTGCTAGTCTTGCCTTTCACTAGGACTACAGATGGGTGTAGCAACGAGCTGCTACTCTTGTATTTCACTAGGGCTACAGATGGGTGTAGCAACGAGCTGCTACTCTTGTCTCTCACTAGGACTACAGATGGGTGTAGCAACGAGCTGCTACTCTTGTCTTTCATTAGGGCTAAAGATGGGTGTAGCAACGAGCTGCTAGTCTTGCCTTTCACTAGGACTACAGATGGGTGTAGCAACGAGCTGCTATTCTTGTCTTTCACTAGGACTACAGATGGGAGTAGCAACGAGCTGCTACTCTTGTATTTCACTAGGACTACAGATGGGTGTAGCTAAGAGCTGCTATTCTTGTCTTTCATTAGGACTACAGATGGGTGTAGCAACGAGCTGCTAGTCTTGCCTTTCACTAGGACTACAGATGGGTGTAGCAACGAGCTGCTACTCTTGTATTTCACTAGGACTACAGATGGGTGTAGCAACGAGCTGCTACTCTTGTCTTTCACTAGGACTAAAGATGGGTGTAGCAACGAGCTGCTAGTCTTGCCTTTCACTAGGACTACAGATGGGTGTAGCAACGAGCTGCTATTCTTGTCTTTCACTAGGACTACAGATGGGAGTAGCAACGAGCTGCTACTCTTGTATTTCACTAGGACTACAGATGGGTGTAGCTAAGAGCTGCTATTCTTGTCTTTCATTAGGACTACAGATGGGTGTAGCAACGAGCTGCTACTCTTGTCTCTCACTAGGACTACAGATGGGTGTAGCAACGAGCTGCTACTCTTGTCTTTCATTAGGGCTACAGATGGGTGTGGAAGCGAGCTGCTACTTTTGTCTTTCATTAGGACTACAGATGGGTGTAGAAGCGAGCTGCTACTCTTGTATTTCACTAGGACTACAGATGGGTGTAGCTAAGAGCTGCTATTCTTGTCTTTCACGAGGACTACAGATGGGTGTAGCAATGAGCTGCTACTCTTGTCTCTCACTAGGACAACAGATGGGTGAGCAACGAGATGCTATTCTTGTCTCTCATTAGGACTAACAACGACTGTAGCAACGAGCTGCTACTCGTGTCTTTCATTAGGACTACAGATGGGTGTAGCAACGAGCTGCTACTCTTGTCTTTCATTAGGGCTACAGATGGGTGTGGAAGCGAGCTGCTACTTTTGTCTTTCATTAGGACTACAGATGGGTGTAGAAGCGAGCTGCTACTCTTGTTTCTCACTAGGACTACAGATGGGTGTAGAAGCGAGCTGCTACTCTTGTATTTCATTAGGACTACAGATGGGTGTGGAAGCGAGCTGCTACTTTTGTCTTTCATTAGGACTACAGATGGGTGTAGAAGCGAGCTGCTACTCTTGTCTTTCACTAGGACTACAGATGGGTGTAGAAGCGAGCTGCTACTCTTGTATTTCATTAGGACTACAGATGGGTGTGGAAGCGAGCTGCTACTTTTGTCTTTCATTAGGACTACAGATGGGTGTAGAAGCGAGCTGCTACTCTTGTTTCTCACTAGGACTACAGATGGGTGTAGCTACGAGCTGCTACTCTTGTCTCTCATTAGGACTACAGATGGGTGTAGCAACGAGCTGCTACTCTTGTCTCTCATAGGACTACAGATGGGTGTAGCAACGAGCTGCTACTCTTGTCTCTCACTAGGACTACAGATGGGTGTAGCAACGAGCTGCTACTTTGTCTTTCATAGGACTACAGATGGGTAGCAACGAGCTGCTACTCTTGTCTTTCATTAGGACTACAGATGGGTATAGCAACGAGCTGCTACTCTGTTCTCTCACTAGGACTACAGATGGGTGTAGCAACGAGCTGCTACTCTTGTCTTCATTAGGACTACAGATGGGTGTAGCAACGAGCTGCTACTCTTGTCTTTCATTAGGACTAGAGGTGTAGCAGAGCGTACTCTTGTCTTCATTAGCAGAGGTGTACTACTCTTGTCTTTCATTAGGACTACAGATGGGTGTAGCAACGAGCTTCTACTCTTGTCTTTCATTAGGACTACAGATGGGTGTAGCAACGAGCTTCTACTCTTGTCTTCTCATTAGGACTACAGATGGGTGTAGCAACGAGCTGCTAGTGTGTTCTCTCACTAGGACTACAGATGGGTGTAGCAACGAGCTGCTACTCTTGTCTTTCATTAGGACTACAGATGGGTGTAGCAACGTCTGTAAAGTTATAATGTGATTATATTTAATTATTATCAATCTTTTTGTCCAAGTTTTTGTTTTCCCTGGTGAAGAGAAGTTTTGTCTACAAGCCCAAGCTCCTCTAGTCCAGACTAGTGATCAGTCGGCCCACACAGGACGACACTTGCTGCTAATTGAAGGAGCACAGGCAGACCCCAACATTGCTTCACGTAGACCGCCCGACTCGCCGGAAAGAAGATGCTGTAGAGGAGAGACCACTTCTACAAAACTGATTAACTTGGCTCAGAATATCTTCTGACAACTACGACGACAACTAATCTCAATTTTCATCCTACCCGAAATAATAAAGGATGAAATGTAGTCTCAACATAGCTTCTTCCCATTTGCTAAGTCATTACAATGGTCGACCTACATCAGCGATACTTAAATACATACGCTTAGAAATGAATATTTAAACAGTTTTATATCTACAGATGACTGTTCACACTGTGTGAATTATATGCATATTTTTTCAGTCTGAGTGACTTAGAGACTATATTTGTTCACTATATGACATGTGGAATTATTCAGTCTAATAAAATTGTACATTTTTCTGTACGATCGATTATATTTGATTGTTTCCAGCAAATTCAAAAATTATTCATTGGATCGAGATAGGACCTTTTCTGTTGAAATATTGATATATAAGAATACAGACAGGGTGAGCTATCTCACGGTGAGCGAGGCAGTGCCAAAAAACAAACCAGACTGTTAGTGTGGTTACATTTGTAACAATTCAAATATATCAATTTGTAATGGGTACATCTTATTTGTAATTCTCATTAACGCTTTACCAATTGTGAACAATTAATAACGGGCAGTGCACAGTTCATAATTAAATTACTAAGTTTTATAACTAAATGTGGTAAATAATGTATATGTTTTTATTGTTTATTGAAACAGTGCTTCCACATAATATAACGACTTTTAGTGTATTTGCGTCTTAAATTAAGGTACTGTGCAGTTATTTTATGGTTTTGCGTGTAAATTAAATTAGATTTATTTAGTCTTGTTTCTGTGACGGTAAAGACAAACTATTTATTTTGTTGTTCATAGAAACTTGTATGAGAGCCATTGTTAGCGAGCTTGTATTTGTGTTAAATTTAGTTATGTTTTCAGTTATTTTATGCTGTTGTTTGTGAAGTAAGTTTTTTTATTGTTTCTTGGTTCTCTATCAACAGCACCATTTTATTTGGTGTGATAGGGCGATTACTATGGAGCAATTAGTTCAAATTACTTTATTTTTGTTTCTTATATAAAAAAATATATAGGCCTAATAAAACTCTAAGGTTTTGTGTGTATTCAAATTTTGTGGAGTTTTCCTTTTTGTGAGTGGTATAAACTATAAGAATACCAAATAATCTATTTCTAGAATGTTTGTTTGTCTGTAAACTTGACCGAGACTTGTTCTTTCAGAGCACCATAGTAAGCTATATAGCATGGGTAAGCAGTGGACATTCATCACGTGATATAAGTTGGGGTGTGGAGGGAGAGGGGGCGAGGCTAGTTTATTACGCACATAAAACACTGCTTTCTAACAAGTTTAATTCTTCTCTAGCTTTAGAAGTTGGCTAATGTGTTGATGTATTGTTTAATACGAGGGAAGTCGCAGGAAAACGCTAGTAGGCCTATACATAATTATATAAATCCATGTATAGGAAAAAAATAATTCCTCTTGGGTCCACATTTATTAGTATTATTCAAAGATGTGATTATAAGCTATACAAAGGTTTCGTAAAGGCGTTTTATTGGGAAAAAGGTGCCGATTATTCTCCGGCCAATTTGGTAATAATTAATAAGCATTTTACTTTACCTTACAATAAATATTATTAAAGCAAATTCATATATTTTAGGCACATTGCGGGATCTGCAATGGTTTAAAACATTATCTTTTTTTTTCTAGTATGGTTTTATTCAAGTTATCTAATTGAATAATATAAAATTAGAATCGATATCGACATTATCGAATATTCACAAACCCCTAACCACACAATTTGCTGTGTCGTGTTTTGACCAGTGTGTATGTTGCATGCAGGGCACTCACGACATAGGTGGAAGAGAGCGTCGCAGGCCCTGATGTGGGACAAGAAGGCATTGCCGAGGCCTTGCCCCTCAGCGGCACCCTTCACCAAACCAGCGATGTCTACCACATTCAAGAAGGCCGGAACTTTGCTGCAACAAAACATCACGAGTTTAACGATATACGTCAGTTGTTACAAGAACAGTTAGTATAAACATATAACTAAGGCCCGGACTTTCATCAAATACAAATTACTCTAAAAAAATTGAATATAAAATGACAAAAAAAATTACTTCGAATTTACAAAAAATTAGTGCCTAAAAATATGAAACGTGTAATGAGTGCACACAGCTAAATTAAATACAAAATTTTGAAATGGAAACAAAACAACTCTACAGTTAAAAAATTAACAACTAAACTCTCGCACTCTGCTAGATATAATCTTGATATACCAGCTTAGTTGCAGTCCTGACAGTTCAGTATTACACTAGATTAACGCCTTAGACCATGCGACCACCGAGGTGGGTCTGAAAAGTGCATGAATTGGGTCGAGGACAATGGAAGCAGTTGTAGACATCTTGGGAGGACAATGATAGCAGTGGCAGACATCTTGAGAGGACAATGTAAGCAGTGGTAGACATCTTGGGAGGACAATGATAGCAGTGGCAGACATCTTGGGAGGACAATGATAGCAGTGGCAGACATCTTGGGAGGACAATGTAAGCAGTGGTAGACATCTTGGGAGGACAATGGTAGCAGTGGCAGACATCTTGGAGGACAATGATAGCAGTGGCAGACATCTTGGGAGGACAATGATAGCAGTGGTAGACATCTTGGGAGGACAATGATAGCAGTGGCAGACATCTTGAGAGGACAATGTAAGCAGTTGTAGACATCTTGGGAGGACAATGATAGCAGTGGCAGACATCTTGAGAGGACAATGTAAGCAGTGGTAGACATCTTGGGAGGACAATGATAGCAGTGGCAGACATCTTGGGAGGACAATGATAGCAGTGGCAGACATCTTGGGAGGACAATGTAAGCAGTGGTAGACATCTTGGGAGGACAATGGTAGCAGTGGCAGACATCTTGGGAGGACAATTATAGCAGTGGCAGACATCTTGGGAGGACAATGATAGCAGTGGTAGACATCTTGGGAGGACAATGATAGCAGTGGCAGACATCTTGAGAGGACAATGTAAGCAGTTGTAGACATCTTGGGAGGACAATGATAGCAGTGGCAGACATCTTGAAAGGACAATGTAAGCAGTGGTAGACATCTTGGGAGGACAATGATAGCAGTGGCAGACATCTTGGGAGGACAATGATAGCAGTGGCAGACATCTTGGGAGGACAATGTAAGCAGTGGTAGACATCTTGGGAGGACAATGGTAGCAGTGGCAGACATCTTGGGAGGACAATGATAGCAGTGGCAGACATCTTGGGAGGACAATGATAGCAGTGGTAGACATCTTGGGAGGACAATGATAGCAGTGGCAGACATCTTGGAAGGACAATGATAGCAGTGGTAGACATCTTGGGAGGACAATGATAGCAGTTGTAGACATCTTGGAAGGAAAATGATAGCAGTGGCAGACATCTTGGGAGGACAATGATAGCAGTGGCAGACATCTTGGGAGGACAATGATAGCAGTGGTAGACATTTTGAGAGGACAATGGGAGCAGTGCTAGACATCTTGGGAGGACAATGATAGCAGTGGCAGACATCTTGAGAGGACAATGTAAGCAGTGGTAGACATCTTGGGAGGACAATGATAGCAGTGGCAGACATCTTGGGAGGACAATGATAGCAGTGGTAGACATCTTGGGAGGACAATGGTAGCAGTGGTAGACATCTTGGAAGGACAATGATAGCAGTGGCAGACATCTTGGGAGGACAATGATAGCAGTGGTAGACATCTTGGGAGGACAATGGGAGCAGTGGTAGACATCTTGGGAGGACAATGATAGCAGTGGTAGACATCTTGGGAGGACAATGTAAGCAGTGGTAGACATCTTGAGAGGACAATGATAGCAGTGGTAGACATCTTGGGAGGACAATGGTAGCAGTGGTAGACATCTTGGGAGGACAATGATAGCAGTGGTAGACATCTTGGGAGGACAATGGGAGCAGTGGTAGACATCTTGGGAGGACAATGATAGCAGTGGTAGACATCTTGGGAGGACAATGGGAGCAGTGGTAGACATCTTGGAAGGACAATGATAGCAGTGGTAGACATCTTGGAAGGACAATGATAGCAGTGGTAGACATCTTGGAAGGACAATGATAGCAGTGGCAGACATCTTGGGAGGACAATGATAGCAGTGGCAGACATCTTGAGAGGACAATGGTAGCAGTGGTAGACATCTTGGGAGGACAATGGTAGCAGTGGTAGACATCTTGGGAGGACAATGATAGCAGTTGTAGACATCTTGGGAGGACAATGGTAGCAGTGGTAGACATCTTGGAAGGACAATGATAGCAGTGGCAGACATCTTGGGAGGACAATGATAGCAGTGGTAGACATCTTGGGAGGACAATGGGAGCAGTGGTAGACATCTTGGGAGGACAATGATAGCAGTGGTAGACATCTTGGGAGGACAATGTAAGCAGTGGTAGACATCTTGAGAGGACAATGATAGCAGTGGTAGACATCTTGGGAGGACAATGATAGCAGTGGTAGACATCTTGGGAGGACAATGATAGCAGTGGTAGACATCTTGGGAGGACAATGATAGCAGTGGTAGACATCTTGGGAGGACAATGATAGCAGTGGTAGACATCTTGGGAGGACAATGGGAGCAGTGGTAGACATCTTGGGAGGACAATGATAGCAGTGGTAGACATCTTGGGAGGACAATGATAGCAGTGGCAGACATCTTGGGAGGACAATGATAGCAGTGGCAGACATCTTGGGAGGACAATGGGAGCAGTGGTAGACATCTTGGGAGGACAATGATAGCAGTGGTAGACATCTTGGGAGGACAATAATAGCAGTGGTAGACATCTTGGGAGGACAGTGTGAGCAGTGGTAGACATCTTGGGAGGACAATGGGAGCAGTGGTAGACATCTTGGGAGGACAATGATAGCAGTGGCAGACATCTTGGGAGGACAATGATAGCAGTGGTAGACATCTTGGGAGGACAGTGTGAGCAGTGGTAGACATCTTGGGAGGACAATGGGAGCAGTGGTAGACATCTTGGGAGGACAGTGTGAGCAGTGGTAGACATCTTGAGGGGAACGGCATCCCGTTGCAGAATAGAAGTTCAACTTCTTTAGAAACGGCCAATTTGAAATTTGTTCTCTTGTCATCGTGTTAAGAAAATCCCTGCTTTTCAAACTATAAAACACATTATGTCCGAAGATACAACAAAGTTCAGTATTGAATATCTAGGAAGGTATCCAGGGATTAACAGCATTTAGCCCGCCTCAGTGGCCGAATGGGCTAAGGCGTCACTCTCGCAGTAGACTGGACTGTCGATGAAGATAAGATCAAGATTCGAATCTCGGTCTGGTGTACTTGAGGTGTTTTTATGAGTAATGGTTTTTAATTATCCCTTCATTTAAATTAACCCTCCCTAATCCCTAAAATATTAGTGTAATTAGTACAACATATTTTTATAACTAAAATGAGTGGTGCCATAAAAGAAAAGGCAATGGAAATTGGCTGAAGGCAGAAAAAATAGTACTAGGTAGTAAAATTAGTTTTACATTGCCTAATTTGAGTATTTTTTTCTTTAAGTTTCCTTGTGCTTGCAATGGAAGATTATTAACACCTACAAAATTATCTACGAAAGGATTACGAGTCCACAAAGAGTTGAGAACACTAATTTCTTTAAGATAATCGCAAAATCTTTTTTATAAAGTTAACAAATGGTTGACAATAACTTGCTGAACAGTTGATTTGAGCTTTAGTTTAATTTCTTCTAAAAACCCACCCAATAATGTAAACATTTCTATTATCAACTCTACCTTTCCACAACAAGTTTTTCCCGAAACCATTCACTCTAGCACTTAACTCCCATACAATAGTAGAATGTTCCTGCAGAGACATATTAAGTTCGTCTTGTCACATATCAATAGCACATGGTAATATTAGATTATCTGCAATTGTATGTTCCTTTTTTGATTTAGCAATATATAACACGACTGTGTATGATGCTTTTGGTGACACACTAGCTTGTTTGGAAAGTGTACCCTTTTGTTGTTGAAGTTCACTTAATTTGTGAAGAAAATAAATCCAGGCTTGATTTGTTAACACAATCTGGATACTTAGAATGCAAAAGTATTTTTAATTTACATGACCGGATACCATCATTTGAAAGAGTTTGACATTTTACACACTGATACTTTGGATTGTCACTCTCTTTGTTCAAGCAAGTGAAACCCAAATTAATATTATTATTATTATTATTATCCCCGCGTCTTACTACCCATTCGGGTTATACGCACTTATGCTAATGTGTAATGGTAGGGTGATTGTGAGATGAAATGGAGGACCTACAGTTTAACGTGGAATCCGAACCACGGTGGAGGCCTGGCATTCCCCACATTCACAAGATGTCTTGTCAGAGGTGAAGGAAGGGTTTGGTAATCAGATAAATCTGTGCCGGGACCGAGGATTGAACCCCAGCCGCCAGCACAGAGGTCTAACGACTTACCCCTAGACCACCAGGTCACCCATCCAAATTAATATGATGGCCATCATAATGTCTATTAGTAAGCGTCTTTTACTTCTTTTAATTTTGCACAACTTCCGTTTGAGAAAGCCCTTTTTTTTAAAAAAAAAACTATTCATTTCGAATAGATGGAAACGATAAAACTACTATTTATATGTACAACTAACACAACACAGCTAAATGCTGATACTGGAATGTTGCAAGACAAAAACAGTGTTGCCAGGTTAAAAAAGAAGCTACTTATAACCTATTTTTTCTAAGTAAGCTCTTGACAAAACCCTTTTATGTATCCAACACAGAGAGAATGCGAAATGACAGAGTAAGAAGGAAAGGGAGAAAGCGGAATATGTCATCTGTCTTTTGTCTTGATTTTCGACCCTCCCACTTGGCAGATACCCGACTGCTTTTAGAGTAGTACTGGCATTCATAACAGTTTGTCTATAAATTTACCAATCCATTGAAATGTAAAAATATAGTGTACAAACTCTAATCTTAATTGAAAATGAATAAGGTCAACAAACAGTTTAACCTGGAATACCCTCGCACCTCACACCCTGAGTTAGGGAACCAGGTGTTACCCAAGTAAACAATAAACCAGACTTACGTGGTTAGATTCTTTTAAGACAGTGTTTTACTACCTGTTCCAGTAACAAGCTTATGTACTAGTTAATTACGCTAGCGGTTTTAGAGTCGAGTAAGGTTATATTTAGAGGACGTGCACACACATTTGCGGTTAGGGAGAGTGGAAAATCATTTTGAAAAAAAGTATTAATTAATTCTTGGATAACATATCAACCATCCAAGTAGATTAAACTATCAAAAATAACGTATTTTCATGTTAATTAAACACTGGTTGAACACGGTGTGGTTTTCTTTGTGTTTCCGCCTGGAAGCGATCTAATGTGAACGGGAGTGAGCTCAAATCTGGTGGGGAGGGTGGGTGTTTAATGGATGAAACTGTGTTAACCGCTAACCATCACCCGTGAAGCTCCTGTCATCAACTAAAGTTGGCGCTCTGTCTTCTGTCGTCTCCTCTGGTCCAACAACCAGCCTCATCTGAATTGCAGATAAAATCACTTCCTTACTGCGGTGAAAAGCAGGAGCTTACATTTTACAGTCTTTTTCCTTCACTTTCTTTTATCATTTTTTGGTAGTAAACCTATGGACCTGGAAAAATGGGTATGGAGATTCTAAAAGCCTAGTCATTATGTCAATAGTACGGGTTCCATCTCCTTTACATCCCCCGCCCTTCTCTTCACTCCACACTAATTTCTTTGAAAGGAGCGTCGAATAAAAATATGCGACCCCCACTAAAAAAATAAAATATCCTCCCCAAGACCCTAGTTTCCCTTTCTGCCACCAAGCAGCCGGAGCGCCATGGGAGACTACATCTTTCCTAACGCGCCAAAATGACTACACTTATGTTGGCAGTATACCAACGATAAGTAAGAGAGTAATAAAATAAGAATGCGGAAAGAGGATTGTTCCTCTCGGTACTAGACCCGGTTGGGTTTATAAGGAACTTTAAATTAAAACTATAGTTCAATTGTAACCTAAACTACAGTTTATAAATAGTTGAAACGTGATTCGACCAAAAGAGTTATAAATAAAAGTTATTTATTCCAGGATGAACAACACTGGTCAACAATATGAAACTTTTTTCTGTATCTTGTTTATAAATGGGAGAATATAACTTATTTTCGGGTGCTGAATTAAGTGGAAAAATCAGATTCTCTTTATTATGTCACACTTACAAGATACAAAACACTAATACAAAGACAATAATACGCCATTAGTAACGATTTACCATACAAACCAAACATAGTCCTGAGAACTCGCCTATGTTTTTCTTGAGAAAGTAAAAAACTAATGTAATCCAACAAAAAGCACCAAAATAATCCACATTAAGCCATAATATTAATATTTACAAAGTTTAATGTAATTTTTCTTTGACAAAATGGGATTACGATGATTTTCTTTTGTAAGGTGTTTCATCAGTCTTCATAAAAAGAAACCACCAGTAATCGCCCATCATCGAGTGGTTCCAGTGTCCTTGATAACGATGCTCCATGGTCAGGATATCTTGGTGAAAGCATTCACCCTGTTCGTCACTAACAGCACAACCATATTCTGGGTAAAAGTCAAGGTGTGGGTGTAAAAAGTGACATTTTACACCCCATGTTCTTGTAGTTGTCCAAAAGACCACTCACTATGGAAACATATTTATCGTCTCTTATGTTGCCCAACAAGCCGTAAACAATGACTTTGAAAGAGGACCAAGCAGCTAACTCGATATTTGTAAACTTAGCATCAACGGTTGGATCTTTCAACAATGCCCTAATTTGTGTCCCAATAAATATACCTTCCTTTAGCTTTGCTTCACTCAACCTGGATTTTTTTTAAATATAATTAAAGGCCTGACCTTCTTTATCAAGAGATTTTACATAGTTATTCATCAAGCCTAACGTTATATTAAGCGAAGGAAAAATGACTTTCCTTGGCTCAACCAATGGAGTAAATTTCACATTTTCGTTTCCAGCAATGTAAAATTTCCTAATAGGCCATTCCTTGACTTTGTGGTGGTTCTAGGTATCTCGGCTGTCCCACAAGCACAATAAACAACAGTATTTTGTGAATCCACCCTGTAAACATGTAAACAGTGCGACAACTTTTAATCACGGCATATCCGCCACTCATAATCTTTATATTTGATTCCCTTCATCAGCAAAGCCATACTTTCATAAGTTTCCCTCGTGTCCACCGCATGCACCAAAGGAACAGATGGAGGTTTGTCGCCATTATGCAATAGCACTGCTTTTAAGCTTGCTTTAGATGAATCAATAAATATTCTCCACTCATGTGAATTATGTTGAGCAGCCAACTCCAACATCAAATCATCCACATCTGTGCGCGCGCGCACACACAGAATTAATTCTTCATTTCAAAATATCCAGACATAAAGCTATTTCTTGTTCTAAAACTGGAAATCTTTGTACCTTGCTCTAGAAGGTTCCTTTATTGCAGTCAAGACTCTAAAAGTTCAGATTGCTGTTTAGAAAGTTTTAAATCACGGACCAAATCATTCAGTTCCTTCTGTTCTATGAGGTGAGGTGATCTGTCATGAATTTCAGGGATGTACTCTTCCAAAGGTTATCGATGCATCTTTTGATTCCCTTTCCTCTTATGGTCTTGATGCTGTGGTTTGCAAGTGACAAGCACGAACAGGTAAGCTTCCCTATGAGGCACAGGCATATGAACTGAAGAAACATTATGATATTTAATTGTATGTTTAGTTTTAGTGGAATGTCCTGCTATATTTGTCAGGCAAAAATAACAGTATATTTGATATTTTGGCTCGCACCAAACCATTGGAACAGCAAACGGCATGGCTCAGCGGTTTCCTTTAATTCATTCTATAAGGGTAGTTGTGTAGGTTATGCAAGCAATATGAGTTGCAAAGGGTTTATTCTGATCTCCAAGAGCACAATCAGAGTACAGTTTATAAGCCTTCTAACTAAGTCAGTGATTGGCTTTCTTTCGGTTTTTGGAGTGAACTTACCACAGACATAGCGACAGTTAACCACGGAGTTTAGCAATTTCCAATACTTTAAGAACACTGTACTAACTATAAACTAAAAATATCAGAAAGTCTCATTAGTTCACACAGGAAAAGCAAAAACACACAATAACACAAACTAAGGTATCAATAAAGAGAAATATACAAAGTGACTAACACCATCCAAGTTTTAACCCGCGTAAACAGCAGGGCTAACGTGGCTAGCTGAACTACCTCTAACGGCCAATGGCAGTATCATTCCCCATCAACTAAAATGACCTGCCATCTAGTGACTATTTTTAGAACTTCTTCCGTCATATATTGCATCCAAATACAGAGTGCAACCAGCATAGTCAGTGATAATTAATAATAAAAAAAGGAGAACACAAAAAAATCTCAAATATCTTAAAAACCTTACATGACAGAGCATTTCCGAAGGCATATTCTGATTCTACAACCAAAAATACATATTAATTAATGTATCACACACCAGGTGCAAAATGGCTGCTAACCAGTGTAATTTAACACCAAAACAAGTTCGTATGTGTTTTCTTTGGTTGTTTAAAAATAGTTTTTATTCTATTATTTATTTTATTCCTAAATAAAAACACGCTTTAAAAATAAATAGCGTAATTATTTGATATTTTAGTCATACTGCAATTTTTAGTGACTATCACGAGGTAATAAAGCATCTACAAATATCGCTGTCAATAATTCAAAGCTTAAATATTTAGGCAGTTCTACATACATAAATATCGAACTGCCAACAATATAATATAACAGCCAGCTTAGGAAGTCCCAAATTACCACTTAACTGCCAACATTATAATGCCGTTTGTCACCAACGGCCTCAATAGGAAGGCATGTTTGGGTAAACATTTTATGTTGTGAGCGGCGAGTGACTTAATATATCTTACAAAGGTTGTTATAATGAATCAATAAACCAATAAACTAGAAGCACTGACTTAAAAAGGAGGTGTCAGCATTACATAGCTAGAAATCCAGCTGGTGGCCCAGTTGAAATAAGAGGGCTGGGAGCCCCTCGTGGTTGACTGCACAAGATCGTAAGCTGAGAGGTCACGCTGCCTGTCACGGGGTCACGCGGGCTAAGTCATCGGGTTCACCAAGTACCAGTCAGGGCTACCACTCAAGCCCAGGTAACCGTGCAGGGACCATCTAGCAGTCAGACAGGCCATTAAGTAAACCTCATAACACCTCGCTTCTCTATATTCCCTAAGTTCTTCATTTTAGCCTCACTTTTAACATCACATTTGTAGTAGTTATAGTAGTATTAATAAGCCTTTTAAAAGCCAAGTCTAACATAAATCACGAACCCACACAAGTAATTATATCACCCCTCTCCCCCTTATCCTCCTGAGAGATATCCAGGCCCACACGGTGAACACGCAGAAACGAGGAAAGTGACAAGTTCCATATTATTACCAAATTACCAGAAATAAACAACAACCAAATGGACAGGTCCACTTTGGATTGAGATACTAAGATAAGAGCATGTTACATCTCGTTAGAACATCTGTATCCCTATACAGCACAATCTACATTAATATATTCCATTAGAACATTCATATTCACAGCACACCATGGCCTATTAAATTATAAAATACTTTATTAAAACACTCCTGTTCGCAACACAGTAAGCTTTAATCAAAATATCATTTTAAGTAAAATACGTATATTATATATAGGCTGATCAAAAAGTCACGCAACCTGATGGGAAAATGCATTTTAATTGGTTTTCTTCTTTTATTTCACATTAAGTGCAGGAAGAGCTCGCCGTCCTGTATTTCACACAAGTGGACACGGTTAATCGTGTTATTGAGTACCCGTTGTAACGTTTTCCATGAGAGTGCATAGACACTCTTTTGAATGTTCGCTTACAATTTAAAAGTACTGTGCGTATGAGTTGTGTAGACGTCATCCTTCAGGTGTGTTGGAAGAATGTAGTGAAGATGGACTCGTGAGATGGCCGATCAAAAACCCCAATTTTCTTTTGGATTTGTAGAGGCCTATGTGTTTTTTCCCCGCGGCCCATACACGAGAATTTGGGAAATGACGTATCCATCGAGATGGAACCACCCCTCGTAAAGACCAGAAAACCAAAACCCCCCGGCCCGATATAGATTTCATGAATCATTTGACAATAAGATTGGCGTCTTTCCAGGTCTCTAGGCAGCAGTTTCTAAAGGGACAGGGAATTTTTTGGGGGGGTCTATTTTAAAGGGGCCCTGCGCAACCCCGTGGAGTGTTGCCGACGGAGAGCCCGGACTGTCTTTGAAAGGCATCGCACGGACTTTGGGGACTCACGTTTTATGGAGCTCGCAGTCAATCAACTTTTCCTTAGTAAACACCTTCGGTCTACCGCTTTGTACGTCGGCGACAATTCCCTTTTCCCCTGAGATTTGCCCGTGTAGCTTCAGTTGGAGGATTTGTTTGGGAGTAACTGTTTCCCTTTAAGGCTTTCCCTTAAATCCAGGCATGACTGCAAGCGGGATGTACTGCGGGGGGGCAATTTAATATACGCTGCTGCAACGCGTACCCCATGGATTCTCGGGGTTTTCACCACAAGGAAGAGAAGAAATCAATTACATGCGTTTGTCAATGAGGTTGCATGAATTTTTGAACCCCCTGTATGGGTTATACGCTATAAAACAGAATAAGGTAATACTGTCCCCTATTAACATGCGGTATAAAAATATTGGGGTTTAACGAATTTCCTTAAAAATTCCTAACATAAGGTCCAGAAGGGGAAAGAGACCATTCAGCAATAGTATACTACGGGGCCCAAATCAAAAAATGACCTTTTATTTCTTCGCGGGCCCCTCGTTTCAGGAACTAATGTGATCGTTAACAAATTAATTTGAGATTTTTTTATGGAGGGGTTTATGTAAAAATGACCCCCGAGCAAAAAAAAAGTTGGGTTTTTTGGATAACCCTCTGTCTTTCTGTTTGTAAACTCGGCCTAAAACCCGGGAAATTTCTTTACCTAATATAGGGGTTTTTTTTCATTCGTGGTATCATAGTTATAAGTTAGAAACAAATAGTTAGGTAATTCCAAAGGTTTGCAGCCAGACTACAGGGTTTACTACTTAGAAGTTTCCCATGGTGAGGCGTAGTAAAGAAGGGGTAGATTATGGGTTTCCAAAAGAGATCTTGAGTTAGGGGATTTTCGTGGGAATCATTTAGCTATTAAAAGGATATTATAAATATTTTTTTCACATATACAGTGGACTTAAACCCCTTCTATGGTTTTCGATGCAGCTAGCAGACGCTGCAGATGGTATCAGTAACGCCAACATTGTCTAAAATTAACTTTTGTCACCTTTTTTGGAAATAAT
>JBCFYV010000001.1:72666291-72688629 GCA_039000515.1 Timema cristinae | reverse complement strand
AAGTTTGTACAATATTTAGTCGTGAACTATAATATATAAATTGTGCTTTTAGGAGAGCAAAAAAAAAAGTGTTTTATTTTTACATGCTTCAATAAACAATTTTTATTTGTTAATTTTGGTGATTATATAAATATATACCACTGTTAGAAATGTATCAGATCCAAGAAAAACACACACAATAGTATTTTTTGACTTAGTTCCTTTCTACTATGCACGATTAAAATATATTGTGTATCGTTATTTACCTGTTGATTTCATGTTACCGCCACTTCCATCCATCATTTCTTGTGCAGCTCTTTATTATGACACGTCTCGGTGGCGTGGTTAGCTAACGCGCTAGTTTCGTGTTGAACTTGACTGCCGAGGAAGGGCAGTTCGTGGTTCGAATCTCGGTCGGGTGAACTGGGGGTGTCTTATCCTAAATTGTTTTCCACTCTCCTTCCACGCAAATGCGGGTTAACTTCCTCTAAATTAAACCTTTCCAATACCTAACCCATTAGCGTAATTAGTATTTAAGCGTATAATCCGAAAGAGTAGTAAAAAAAGGTGATAGATTAAATAAAATCTTAATTATGGTATTGCTTACATTTTTAATCCCATAGTTATCTCCTATGAGCAACCAATGATATTAGCTCCTCACAATCTATTTTGGCACCAAAAACTTGTATTTTCTAACGAAAGCTGATGATAAAACAAATAATTGTGTTCTCCTAGAAGAATCGTAAGTTATTATTAGCACCGCGTCTTACTACCCATTCGGGTTATACGCACTTACGCTAATGTGTAATGGTAGGGTGATTGTGAGATGAAATGAAGGACCTACAGTTTAACGTGGAATCCGAACCACGGTGGCGGCCTGGCATTCCCCACATTCACAAGATGTCTTGTCAGAGGTGAAGGAAGGGTTTGGAAATCAGATAAATCTGTGCCGGGAAGAATCGTAAGACTTCGTGCGAACTCGTAAGAATTATAACCACACACATACAAATCTTTTGAGTTGTTTACTTATTACGAATCATTTTTCGTACGAATTCTTCTCCAATGTAACCGCAGCTTGATACTGAGCCAAGAGTCTCTGGTTCGATTCTTGGCATGGCCAAAAGGTTTTTCATTGTTGTAATGGGGGTTTCCCTTTCACAGCTATGAATTAACGACCAAGGGCTGGGTGATGTGTCTGTTCTAAATTTAAGTTAGTTTATAAATCGTGTTCTGATATATTCATTATGTTTAGAATGTGCACTTCAAGGAGGTAGTATAGAGAACACGAAAAAAACGTGTTTTTTTTAAGTGTAGAGCAAAACTTTTTTTGGTTAAAACATTATTATTAGCATCGCGTCTTACTACTCGTTCGAGTTATACGCACTTTCGCTAATGTGTAAGATGTGAGATGAAATGGAAGACCTACATTTTAACGTGGAATCCGAACCACGATAGAGGTCTAACATTTGGTCAAAACAAATCAAATATTTCTCTAATAGGAACATAGCTTGTTCTGGAATTTAATGAATCTTTTTGTCTTAATTTAAAAAGTTTCTTATCTAATGCCGCCATGTTCGTGATAGATATTCAACAACTGCTGATATCAGTTTGTGAATAAAATTAAACTCTATAGGTTTGGATGGAACCAATAATTGATTTATTTTGACCAAAAAAGTTTTTATATAAACACTGCTAAAACACCGACAATTTCTCGCGTTCCCAACCTCAAACACCTCAAATATTGATATTGATTGTCTTCCCGTTTAAAACTGTGATTTTTTGTGTGCTGTAAACAAAATACTCAATAGATAGACCCAACTTATTTAAGTTCTCAAAAATTATTTTGTTTTTTGAAATTCTGTCAGTTAGAAAACCTGGCTACAAAACGATAAAGAGAAGGATACAGTATATTTTTCTCAGAAGTATTTTTGTTGTCTAAGTGGGAACGGGGCAATTAAGGGCAGAGCAAGAAACCGAAGAAAACTAGTGCCAATTAAAATATGTTTCCCTCCTCATTAATGCCCCTTTTGGCGTAACCAATAGTAAACTGCTGACGGCTTCATATTTAAATTTCCTAATGGATACATCCTTGAAATATTCCGTGTTTGCTGATCATTCATAATTACATGGACTTTGTCTTTCGTGTTTGTTCGCGGGGTGAGTGTCAAAAACTTGAAATATTATAAAAATTACTCTAACGATCTGATTACAAATGGGTATCTTGAGAGTATTTGTCGTGGCGAATTGCATTGTATAGGCCTAGTTGTTTTTTGAGTTTATTAGTGGTTTACCGATGACTATTTTTTTTAAAAAAAGGCTTTAATGATGTTTAAAATTTATATCTCGGGAGCAATTGTCTCCCAAATAACACGGTATACTTTATTTTTAGGTAAACATTTATTAAAGGGTTATTTACTGATAAATGATTTCGAAAGTTAGATATATTTTGAAAATGGCTCTAAAAATTCGTTAAACTTATAATTTGTTTTTTGAGTTTAATTTGTTAAAGGGTAGTTTACTGATGACGTTTTTTAAAAACTTTAATATAAAAAAATATGTGTAAATTTGGTATCTTTAGCCTAAGTTTTTTACATAATAATAATAATCACTTGTTGTTTTATATAAAAAATAATTCTGTATATGATTACCGGTATTGAAGATTGACTTTTGTAAATTTGGAATATTTTGTAAAATATCCATACCGATTTAGTTAGAAATTGATATCGGGGGACTATTTTACATGATAATAAATATTGAAGCTTTATCTTTCTAAAATAAATTAATTCAGTGGTAGTTTACTTACGACAGTAAAAAAAAATATTTTTTTTGAAACTGTCCTTAAAAATTGAGTTAAAAATGAGTACCTGGGAATAATTTTTCTTGATAAATAAGAATAAGCCTAATTTTTTAATTCCTCAAATTACAAATAATTTTAGGGTGGTTTACAAATAACTTATTTACAAAAATCTGAATTTGTTAAAAGTATTTGAACAATTTGGTTTGACGTTTTAACAGTATTTTACTTAAAATCTTTTTTTGAACATTATAACACACATTACAAGAAAGTTAGTGCGTTGTATTTGATGATTTATTAATATTTTTAATTGAATGGTAATTAACTTGCATATTAGGCTATATTTCAACATAATTAGTAGTATTGTTGCTCTATTATTACGTTTTGAGATACCCAAAATCCTCTTACACTTAGAATTTCACTCCAAATTAAAGAAAAGTTTTCTTAAAATGAAATTATGTTTATCAAATCATTGTGAAGCTCTTGTTGTTGGTGGTTACTCTAAGGTCAATAATATAGTCTACGAATTACTTAATAAAACACGTTGTTTATTAAACCGCTTTCAGTTTGATAGGAGCATAATTATTATAAACACATCAGTGAATGGGGAGCGTGGAATGTCTTCTCCCGGCTCAACTATAGTAGAACTTTTTAATTCGAACTAACCATTCTCATGGATATATAGACGGCTGATACACAATAATTCAATTTCCTCAAAATATTCAACATATAATAACACATATTTTATTATGCTGTATAAAACACAGATACGCAATAAATACATACATAAAATAAAATAAGAAAAAATTCAAACACAAAACATAAAACTTGGAAAAATTAACATCAACATTAACATAAATCTTAGGAAATTCGCTCGCCACCGGTACATAATTCCTAGGTTAACTCCAACTCTGACATTCTCGACATTTCGTAAATTACATGTCTTTACACTCTACTACCGGTAGCCTTTTTCGGCATTTTAAAACACAAACAAAACAATAATGATCAACACAGTTCAAGTTTTGAAAGAGCCTATCGCCACGTGGCCAGACTGCCCGACTTGCGCTTGCGCATTGGCGTATTTTCCACGAAACAGGGGAGTGGGGAGGATAGCCGCTTTGTTTCGACTTGTCTCACCATGTGTCGTCGTGTGTCATCTCTTTTGTTCCGCCTTGTGTCACCAAGTGTGCAGTGAAAGTATGACACACGATGAAACACAACGACACAATCATGTCTCGAAACGTTTTGTGTCAGCATATGTGCGCCTTGCCTTTGTTAGGGTTGAAATTATAACAAACTAGAAAAATATTAACAATTAATATGTTTCAAATTATCCAAATATTTCCTTCAAAAATTAAAATGATATGTTATTTCATACCATTAATTTAAATAAAAATCTAATGGCGAATCATGGTGAGTTAGTATTATCAAATTTTTCGAATTAACCAATTTCAAATTAGGTAAATTCTACTGTATTTATGGCTCAATAATTTTTTTTTTTTTGCCAATTTATCAAGTCTATGTAGTCTGTAGCTTCGAAATAACATGAATGATGAACTAACGAATTATTGAACGCTTTTGTGAACTTGATACTTTGAGAATAAGACGACGGTAATCTAGTTCTCAAATCGCTTTTCTTTCATCAGCTAGCATGCACAATAAAATATGTTCAGCTTTACCTAAATAACCATTTCGTTGTATGACAGGATCGATTACTATTTTCAAATCGTTACTAAGTTGACGACTTGATTCTATCATTGACATAGATGTTTAGCTCAATTTGTGCACAAAAGCTTCGTCTTGATGGTAAACCACACAGGATCAAATACTAGAACAACTAAAGAGGATAGTATTCTTATGGTTTCCTTACCTATATATAGGCGCAACATCCTGTTGACGAGTGACATGTGACCAGGACACCTGTTTGCTAAATCATGGGAGCATGTTCCAGTCACAAGAGTTGTCAATATAATATCAAGCATACATTTTTGGTCTGTACTAAGGTCAGATTTATCTTCTACTTCGGTCAGTTGTTTTTATTATCTTAAAAATCGACAAAGGGGAGCTTTTCGCAACACTGCAATTGTTTACCTTGAGCACCTAGTGTTTCCATACAGGTGCGTTAATAAATGTCACAAGAGAAGTTAATTTGCATGAAGCTGACAGTTGTAAAGGTTTCTTCAGCTATAGTTATAAATACATACGAACAGCCCTTTTGACCCTGTTTTGACAAAGGTGCCATCATAACCCTCAGCTAATATTAATGCTAAATTAATAGCTTTAGAATTTATACATTTCAAGATGATAGTTGTAATTTTTACAGTTTCTCCTGAATCACAGGTTACATTTCCAAGTTAAATATGCCCTGGTTCGGATATAAGTTGATAGTGTCCTTCCGGAACAACATTTTTTGTAATACTTGAACCACTTGAGATAGTGTTTTGTCTTTTCTACTTCAAAGTAGAGCCCAACCTATGTTCTGGTTTGTTTATATCTTTTAGCTTTTCATAGATCTTTCAGGTCGAATTTTGGAGCTGTCCTTAACACACCCTTTATCTTCTGTGCTAACTATTCCAACATCATGAAGTACATCAGATCTTATAATTGCAGCTGAACTTGCGGACACTCCAATACCGCCCAAGGAGGTAGCTAAAACAAATGACTTAATCTGGTTTGTTTGGACGAATATTAGGGCATATCATAAGAGTGTGGCACTGGTTCTTACTGTGCTTGTGCATTTGGGTAAACTCTTTATGAGATAGTAGAATCTCTCTCACTTTCCTCTTTTACTCATGGTGGTTACTAAATCTACCAACCCAGTTATAATATTTATAAATGTTCTCTAGCCAGTTAGAAAATCCCTTTCTTGTTTGGGAATTCTTGATTCCCCCCTCCCATTTACAACACTCAAAACTTTCCCTCATGCACCTACAAATGACAAATATTTATTTGAGAATCCTCTTTAAAATTCCGAATCTTCTCTTCGTAACAGTCACTTTTTTGTATTTTCTTATATATTGGTATATATTATATTCACCAATAAGTTGTAATATTGTTCTATGATTTTATGAGTGAGAGCGATGATTTTGATAAATTGCTCCAATCAAATTTGTTATCTTCTCAGATATTTCATCCACAATCGGATTGTTGTATTTTGTGTTCGGTTAAGTTCCTGTTTTATCCACAAGTAACGTTTCGTATTAAAGTAGGTAGGTAGTTGAGATTGGTTCATTTGCTGCGGCGAGCCAAATAGTGGACAACTTATCATATTTCTTGTCTTAATTCTCCACAATCTTGTGATTAAACAAATCTGAAACAAACAGAAACTTTATTAAATACGAATCATTTACGCATTAATAAAAAAAGCAACAGCTCACAGGTTTCAACGTTTAATATAATCCCTAGTAGAATCTGTAAAGTCAAAAATATGGAAAAATATCACACTATTATCTTGCCAACGTTCTTTGGTCGAAGACGTCCAACAATTTAAAAATCAATGCATATATTGATAATGTATGTCATAGTGTAATTTTATTACAGTTAAAAATGTTGATATTTGGCGTAAATGGCCATAATTATTCTCACCATTAATATTACAACTAATGATTGAAGCCCTCTAAGCAGGTTTTGAAGAGATGTTTCAGTAACATTTGACGAATCTTGCTTTGCAATTCAGTGGCTACTTTGCTTTCTTCACATTAACAAAAAAAATCTTGATTTTCACAAATAAAAAATCAAGTCTCTTGAGGCAACTCCTAAAATACACACATACGTATATTTAATACTTGGAGAGCTTTGAAATGTGGTGCTGAGGAAGACTTGAGAATATCTGACTGGGTGACAAATGAAGTATTGAGAAAAGAGGGTGAATAGAGAATCCTTCTGCACGACGTCATAGAAGGAAAGGTTGAGGGAAAGAAGAGCTTATGAAGAAGGAGGATTCAAATATTGGATGACTCGAAGGAAACAAGATAATTCTGGGAGCTGAAGGAGGAGTCAGAAGACAGGATGCAATGGCGGCCTAAACTCATTGACAAAAGGAATGGACCTGTCGTAAGACAGAACACCTAATAATGATGATTATGGTGATAATATATTCTTTAAGTTTCTTTTAAATACAGCTACTATGCGTCTTCTTCAAGTTATTCCGATTTTATTATCAAAAACTGACATTTTCACTTCACCCTGGTGATTTCATAATTTACACTAATTTTTCCAAAATATGCCCTTGTAACATGATTTTGGAAGCTGAGTTTATGAAAAAACAAGTAAACAAACAACAACAAAATAAATAAGAAGTTTAAGGGATTTCTCTGTGAGAAATATGCACACTGAAAATTGTGCATACAATTTAAACTCGGTCGGGGAGTAGCCATTCAGACCTATTGTTTTCTTTGTACTTTTGGAAGGACAGTTGACTTTCTTTTAACTTTCATGTATACAATCTGGGCTATGGAGGATTACTGCATTGTTCGGGGTGTATCTTCAAGAACGCTTCTATGATTTATATTAATGTTACATTTAAAAGATTGACTAAACTTTTTTTTTTCTAAAAGAATAAAGCCTTATATTATTGGCGTGCCTTTTTTTATGACGATCCAGATTTAAAACAATTTAGCGAAGCTTATTTTAGTGCACTGCGTTTTACTACCGGTTCGGGCTACTGCCTATTTACACTAATGGGTTAGGGATGAAGACTATATAATTTAGAGGAAATGTACGTGCATTTTCTTTAAGGAGAAAGGGGTACTACAGGGGTAAAACCACCTGACTGGAACTCGAACCCGTTCTCCTCGACACGAGCAACCTACACAAGTGCGGGAATGACGCCTTGTTAGTGATCACACGGTGAGAGCTATCGTTACTCTCACTTGCCTTGCTGCAACAATGTATGGGCCAAATAATAAGATATGTTCTATTAACAAAGTGAAGATAGCTTTCCTTTGATACACAGTTGAATGAAACAAAATCTTCTATTCAACATTTTGGTGTAACTTATTTGTTTTGTTCGCAAATTGTAGGCCTATATGACACACCATAACTTTTACTTAGGGCCGGTCTTATGACTACTGGATAAATATTCCTATTGAGAGGTTAAAGTTATCTACCAGATAAAAGGTATCAGCCACTTTAATGTTTTACGCGTCTTATGAACTGAATTTATCTGCCAGATAGCTAAAAGTAGGATAAATATATTTTTATTCAGAACACGCAAGGTTGGAACTATTTTTACTGGTGCGCGCATGCGTATAAGCCCTGCTGATAGCACTACAACATAGCGAGTGGTGATAACGCTCAACATTTGTAAATAATGGCGGCTAAACGAGTGCGAGGAAACAGATGGTGTCACGTGGGCGTAGAAGCTAAGATGTCTTGCAAGTACTAATTTTTGTGTCTGCCAAATTATTATTATTATTATTATTATTATTATTATTAGCACCGCGTCTTACTACCCGTTCGGGTTATACGCACTTACGCTAATGTGTAATGGTAGGGTGATTGTGAGATGAAATGGAGGACCTACAGTTTAACGTGGAATCCGAATCACGGTGGAGGCCTGGCACTCCCCACATTCACAAGATGTCTTGTCATAGGTGAAGGAAGGGTTTGGCAATCAGATAAATCTGTGCCGGGACCGAGGATTGAACCCCGGCCGCCGGCACAGAAGTCTGACACCTTACCCCTAGACCACCAGGTCACCGTCTGCCAAATTGTGGGCAATAGTTGGGTACAACGTTTATAAAATTTCATTTATTGTACTCACATTTTGATAATTTGTTCTAATATAAATATAACACTATAAATAGCTGGTCAGTTTATATAAAAGTGTGAATTAAATATATATATGTTATATATAGAGAGTCCGGGCCTGTGCTTACTAAACACGTAAACCAAGATTTTAACCTAAAAACAGATTCTGATAGGCAAAATCTCATGAAAAACAATGCGTCACTATGGCAACAACCATTTTAACTTCCAGATAAAAAGTTATCGGGTACTTAAAGCTCCGATAAAAATGTGATGGATAAATACATTTTATCTGGCAGTCATAACTTATCCACCAGATATAAATATTTATCTACAAGATTAATATTTATCCAGGAGTCATAAGACCGGCCCTTAGTGAATTTAACATGCTTATTTGTTGAACGGCATATTAAAAAATAAATATGTTTCATCAACACTGTAGGTCATTAAGTTAAAAAAATAAAGTTAACAGAAAAGTCAATTCTATTTTAGTAAGTAATTTTTGAAATATTTGGCTTTAATCCAATTGAGAAGATTATAATATGCAGAAATTCTGGACTTGTGGTAAGACTCGCAACACGGAAAACAAATAATATAAAAACATAACCATTATTGTTCCAAACTCTTCCTAGTTTTTCTTACTGTGGTTTTATTTGGGTCTTCTCCAATATCATAACCTTATGTGCGTTCTCTAAACATGTTGAGTCGCTTTTCAAATTAATAAATCAATCCATTACTAGAAATCATATAGTCTATTTATTGTCCTTTTGTGCCATTAGCATATAAAAAACTTTAGCCCCATGTGATTTTTTCAAAAGGACCATTCAATTTTCCAAAACAACAACAACCTTTTGTTGCATGTATAAAGAATGTAAACATGACCGTGGGAAGCTAACATTGTGGTGAGTGAGAGTTATCGAGAAGTGATTTAGGCCGTCTAGAACTCGAGATGATCTCCAAACGAGATCTCGTTGTTCTCTCTAAGTAAGTCAAGCTCATTGTGTAGTCGATAATAACAATACTTGAGAAGGTCTCATTGTGACTTGTGGTCTGTGTCAAAGCTACCCGACATGCAATGGTGTGGTTGACTCCAACCGAGTTTTGTGTTTTTGTGTAAACGCTAGGTTGCGTGTCTTTCGTCCCTCTGCGGTAGTTAATTGTTATTGTTATTGTTATCGTATGGCAAGAGCAAGTGCCTCCTTATTTATTTTCTCGTACTCATTATAATTATTACGGCACAAATCTCACCCATTATATTAATTGACAAGAAACGGGCTTGTACTTATGATGCGATTCATTTAGACTCGAAATGCTGTCGACTCATTTAAAAGAATGTTGGTAACAAAACCAAGATCTCACAAATCTGTTGGATATTAAGATTCTAGCTGGAAAAAGGTTTAGAAAATACACGCTATTTCTACGGTCAACATTTAAAACATTTGAATATGGTATATTATTAATAGTATTGTGTTGGTAGTATATAATACACATAAAAAGTGACAGCTGCACATTACATGACTTGATATATGAATATATTAAAGTAGTTTGAGTAACTTTTTTAACTGTCAGTTACGGTTTTCATACTTGAATACTACCATTACTATAAAAGAAGCTCTTAATATTATATATTGACTTATGATTAATAAATCAAATAAGACATATTTCCAGAATGCCAATCTTAGTGATTTTCAATCAATGTTGGTAGTCGAAAGAGGGCTTCCTATGAAATCAGGGTTTAATATACATGGCACAGTCTATAAAGCATCACTTTCGCAATAGACTAGGAGGCTGGGCTACGAATCTAGGTAAGTCTATTGTAGAGAGGACATATTTTTCTGAGTAATTTTTATCTTTCAATTGAAACAAATTCGAGTATATTTCCTCTAAATAATACCTTCATCAACACTAACTCATTCTAGTAATTAATACGTTATGACTCTCAACTGTGATATTGTCCACTATGTTAATTTGCCTGATTCTTACTGGTCATGTTAACAGTTTAATACTGTGTGGCTCTCAACTGTGATATTGTCCACTATGTTAGTGTGCCTGATTCTTACTGGTCATGTTAACAGTTTAATACTGTGTGGCTCTCAACTGTGATATTGTCCACTATGTTAGTGGGTCTGATTCTTACTGGTCATGTTAACAGTTTAATACTGTGTGGCTCTCAACTGTGATATTGTCCACTATGTTAATGTGCCTGATTCTTACTGGCCATGTTAACAGTTTAATACTGTGTGGCTCTCAACTGTGATATTGTCCACTATGTTAGTGTGCCTGATTCTTACTGGTCATGTTAACAGTTTAATACTGTGTGGCTCTCAACTGTGATATTGTCCACTATGTTAGTGTGCCTGATTCTTACTGGTCATGTTAACAGTTTAATACTGTGTGGCTCTCAACTGTGATATTGTCTACTATGTTAGTGTGTCTGATTCTTACTGGTCATGTTAACAGTTTAATACTGTGTGGCTCTCAACTGTGATATTGTCTACTATGTTAGTGTGTCTGATTCTTACTGGTCATGTTAACAGTTTAATACTGTGTGGCTCTCAACTGTGATATTGTCTACTATGTTAGTGTGTCTGATTCTTACTGGTCATGTAATGGTTAAATAAAGTGACTAAGGAGGTTTTATCCCTTCTGCCAATGCAAATGAGGAAGGCTGGGATGCTCCCTCCTCCCCTCCAGCTTCTGGCTTCACTGATCTATCCTTTCTTTCCTTGAACCTCGCGCGGTGATTTATTGACGCCCTCCCCTATAGCATAAATACTCATCCTGGTCACCAGAAATGACCCACGCCCTGAATGGTGGTTTATCGCCATTACGTGGTTCATAGTTCATGATCCATCAAAGCCATTGATCATACTTATGTGACTGCTTATCATATTTTTGAGAATTGATAATGGTTCATTGAGCAAAGTCATGCATAATACTTCACAATATTTGATCATCGCTCATTGATATAAGCTATGCATCGTATTTAAAGGGTATTTGATCATAAATTTTGACTTGGGCCATACATCATATTTCCTTCATCATTCATGGATAAGGTCCATGCATCATACTTACTCTACATTTGAGCAATGTTCAGTGATCAGAGCCCTGAATCGCGCACATAGTAATGGCCAAGATGAATTAATATATTTTCTATCCTGGTGACAAGATTCCATCATTTTACATTCATAATTGTATCTCTATCCGTACACACATTTAGATGAATGATAGTTCCGATTGAGAATCTTGTGTTTCTACCTACACACAGTTGGCTGCATAGTAGTACTGGTCCAGAAAAATGTACTTTCAACCAGAGACTCGCCACTGTACGTGTTCGTAGTCTTTGTCCTGTATGCTAGAATTAAGTTATACTTCTACATACTGTTCTTATGTCATATACATAGGTTCTGCACTACTTTCCCTGTATTCTCTCAACATGTTCCACCTATTCACATGACTTCATACTTTTTGTACGCTTTCAATCACCTACATAATGGACGTGACTCCAATGAAATTCACTTAAACAAAAAACCGGTAGTAGGAGGATAAATACTCCCCCTCTGTTATTTCACTATCTTGTTATACTCTTCTGCATGATGGATTTGTATCCGAGTACGTGTTTAGACACCTTTGTTATGTATTATAACATTATATTAGAGGATTTGGTGTCCCGTAGTGATTTGAATTGCAAGACAATGAATTAATGTAGGTCTACTTTGTATATAGCTGATTTCTGTTTGGACGCCTCATGCATTGTAACCTGATAATATACTTTGCTAAGGTCAACTATTACAGTGCAGACTCTTCCTTGTCCAAGAAACTGCATTGACGTTTGGATCGTTAGTTTAGGCGTAATACCCTACTGCTATATCTTCTAATTCAACTTTATGCTTATCTACCACTAATCTGATGTTCTTGTTATTTTTGTTTATCAGAAAACAAGGCGAACCATAAGGACTATCTACGTCTACGGATTATATATAGTATTAGTCTATCAACATTTATAACTTATCACTGTACCCTGGGGGTGAGGGTGGGGTGGGGGAAAGGAAGTAAAATTAACTAACGCTCATTATTTTCTTAATCCTTATATGTCAGGTCGGAATAATCCTCACCCTGGATCTTCCCTATTTGGTTCCCGTTCACCACGTTTGACATCAGTAGTGTTCTGGACCCATGGGAACCCCTCTTCCGCCAACGGGTCAAAACACTCACATCCTGTTTGAGTGACCTACTTTCCTCTGATTGGTTGCTATAAATATCCTCCTTCCCCCACCAATTTTGACCTGCTTTCCACATCCGCCTCCCCCCTCCCCTCGACTACCAACCCTGGACATGTTGGTTATTGATGATTGTTAATAGATATTGAGTTCATTGCCCCGGGAAACGGGGTTTTTCCCTGGCGCCAGTATGTCGGGCAGACAAGACAAGAATAGATATTGAGGTCATTGCCCGGGCAACGGGGGTTTTCCCTGGCGTCAGTTTGACGGAGGGCTCGGCACGAAGCTTGCGCTATGGCTGACAAGCCTAGAATGAACATCGGCTCTTCTGTCACAAGGCTCTGTCCCGGAACAAGTAGCATGAACCTTGCGCTATGGTGCTTTGTGGTAGAGTGTGGTAATTTGTTCCAGAGACCCCCTCCTCCTTCGCCACCCTGACGCCAGACTGCCGGGGCGACAAGTGACCTCGATAACCTTGGGTTTTCCCAATGACGTAATCATCGCAACCCTGGCGACAGGTTGGTGGGCAGACAAGTTGGGACAAGAATAGATAGTGACATCTGCAAGCTGGGTGTTTCCTATGACGTAATCATTGCGTGTTATGTCGCAACTCTAGCATCTCTAATTATGCACAATCAGGGGCCTCGGAATCCACAGTTAGGGGCCACTACCCCCGTCACAAGTCTACTAAAATTGGTTGTTTGGTAGCGTCTGTCGAAATGCCTGGAAATGTACCTCCACCCGCAGCTCTCGGACCGGACAACCTGAGTTTTTTTCCTATGACGTAATAATCGCGTGTTATGTCTCAACCCTGGCGCCAGTATGTCGGCCCGACAAGACAAGAATAGATATTGAGGTCATTGCCTCGGGCATCTGGTTTTCCCTGGTGCCAATATGTCGGCCCGACAAGACAAGAATAGATATCGAGGTCATTGCCCGGGGCAACAGGGTTTTTCCCTGGCGCCAGTATGTTGGGCAGACAAGACAAGAATAGATATTGAGGTCATTGCCCCGGGCAGCGGGGGGTTTTCCCTGGCGTCAGCTTGACGGCTCACGAGACAAGAATAGATCTTGACCTCAACAACCTTGGGGTTTTCCCAATGACGTAATCATTGCGTGTTATGTCGCAACCCTGGCGCCAGTATGTCGGCACAACAAGACGAGTTGAGACAAGCTTAGATATCGAGGTCATCGACACGGGCGCCAGGTTGGCGGGCAGACAAGACAAGTCGAGACAAGAATATATCGTGTGACGTCGAACGAGGAAGGGAGGGTATAAAGAGGGGCACCCCCCACTTGGTTGTCTATTTATAAACGTTTGTAGAGCGGGTCAAGATGGACAAGATACAGCAGCTGGTAAATATCGTCGACGCGGTGCAGACCGTCAAATTGTGTGATCTAGCTGTAGATCAAAAGTACTCGGTGGATAAACTAAAAGCTGTCAATACAAAGTTCGGGAGACGTCTAATAGCCTACCTAGACGGCGAGTTTTGTGTATTTCTACCCTGTCGGTTTGGTACTCTTACAGATGAAGACGTGTGTGAGTTAAATAAAGAAAAACTGGTATTTACCTGCGCCGGAGTAAAACCCGGTTCACCTACCATTGTGAACTATGAACGCGTTTAAGAGACGGTGCAGTTACCAACGGACAGCGGTGCGTTTAGTACAGAACGTTTAGCTCTCAGGTACGCTCACCATGCTTCGATCCGGCTATATTAATTTAATGTTTGTGGGCCATACGATGGAGGGGCGTGCCTATATGACGGGAGAGAATGTTCACAGTGTCGCGGTGTGTGATAGACAGGTAATTTACAAAGTAGAGGAGCGAGGCTACATAGAGTTTTGTGACTCTACCTGTCACACGATACGAGCGACGGAAGTACTACCCTACGAGAGAATCGTGGAAACGTATATGTGTGATGTAACGTGCGCCGTTTACAATTTCCGCAAGGGGGACGTGGTAGCTGTGTTACCCCGACCTCCACCGCCACCCTTCCGAGCTCCACACCACCCGTCACCGTACTTCACGCCGCCGCCGCCGCCGCCGCCCTCAGAGAGACAGCCGTACACACCCCCAGAGTCACAGGCGTGCCCAGCCCCAGAGTACCCACCACCTGAGTCGTCTACCCACCACACGTCACAGGCGTACCCGTCGTCAGAGTCGTCTGTCTACCAGTCAGTAGAGTCATCTGCGTGCCCACCGTCCGAGGCGTCTACCTACCAGGCGTCAGATTCACTGGCGTATCCACAGGCAGAGTCGCCTGTTTACCAGCCAGCAGAGTCATCTGCGTGCCCACCACCACCGCCGGAGGTAAAGTCTGAAGAACCTGTAAATCTCGAGGATTTAACAATTTACAAAAATTATTCAAATGTTAAAATTATAGGTGAAACGCCCGCCGACTACATACTCAGCCTGGGCAGTTTCGGTAACGTTTTCCTTCCAAAGTCAATATATTATTTGGATTGTAAGCGCTTTAAATCTAAAGCACGCTGTATGATATATCTCGGAGGACAAAGTGTGATGTTTAAAAGTGAATTAATAAACTAGACGTACTCTGCTGCTGCCATAGGAGCTAGTGGTGAAATTTTGAAAAAAAAAACGTTAAGAGCGAGTGTTTATTTCTTTTGCTGCATCTCCAATTGACATTATGCCGTTTAAATGCTGCGTTTGTGATGGATCCTACGCAAAGCTATCCAATCTTATTCGGCACAAAATTCAATGTCATCAAACTGCTGCTCACCAGGATACCTGTTGGGACGAGCAGGTATTATGCAGGGCGTTAGACATGATCGAGAAAGAGGAATACAATCGTGTCAAGTGCTTAAATGAACTTGAGAAAAACAAAAGTTATAACGTTGTGCTATCGGAAGAGCCCGAACCTAATGTTACTGTGCTTGAGTTTGTTGGAATAGTAAGATTGCCAGGTAAAAACTGTGGAGACATTGTCAATATACACTCTTCCGTCTCTCAACGTGTCTTGAACTATTTTGGAGGTGGCTCCTACTCATTTTCTAGATGGTAGATGTCTTTTATATGTATTGGTCAAAACACCTAAATAATATTGCTGCTTGTTGTGAATGTTTTAAATTAACAATTGTTGATTGTCAATAAAATTGACTCCTACTCATTTTCTAGCTGGTAGATGTCTTTTATATGTATTGGTCAAAAGACCTAAATAATATTGCTGCTTGTTGTGAATGTTTTAAATTAATCAATTGTTGATTGTCAATAAAAAGACTAACAATAAAATTGACTCCTACTCATTTTCTGGCTGGTAGATGTATTTTATATGTATTGGTCAAAAGACCTAAATAATATTGCTGCTTATTGTTGTTTTAAATTAATCAATTGCTGATTGTCAATAAAAAAAAAACTAGCACTAAAATGTCGTTATTATTTTTAAATCCTCGGCTGTACAATCAAAGACCTGAAGGAGACGCCAACATTGTTGTGACTTAGTTTGCTATCCAAAGATAAATTAAAAGGGTTGAATTGCTTATCTAATCCATAATATATATTTACGAGTATATCTTACCCCCTTAATGTGAACAAACCAGTACACGTACTAAGATACATATGTAAGCCAAAGTTTCCAGGGCTCGATTCCCGTGTGCAGGTGTAATTGTTTTCAGAATATGATATGTATTAAATGGTGAAGGAGAAACGCTACATATAAAGGAGGCAGCAGCTTTCTCATCACGGCGTTAGGAAGACTGCCCACTGCGCCAAGTGTCCAGAAAGAATGTATAACTCTCTCTCTCTCTCTCTGTGAAGGGAGACATGTATTTGTCTGTTAATCTATGTCGCGTGGTCAATGGTCAAGACGTCTAAGGAATCACTTGGCCGCGAGGCGTTAGCATGTCTGTCTGTCCCCCCAGAGTCAAGTGTCCAGGCTTCGATTCCCTGTATGACTGAAAATGATGGTCTAAGGGGGAGGGGAATGGGAACTAGTACACCAATTGAAGCAAAGAGACGGTCTTACACATGCCAGGGGTTCAAAACCCTATATTAGCCACATGTCATGATGTTTTTTCTGGGATAGCGGATTCCCGTAAGGTGCTTCCCTGTCTCACTCTCCGTGGCTTCGTTGAAACAGCAACAATAAATTTAACGTTCGCAAAAATATTTACTTTTACAAAAAAATCACAAGTAATACACTTATGAGGATCTTGAAATTATTTTAAATTAATATGTTGATGAAACTATATACGCTGATATAATATATAACATTTACACTAAACAAATTAGTTACTTAAACAGCAACCAAATATTTAATGTCCGAAAAAATATTTTGATCTAATAATATATATTTACTTTTACAAAAAAAAAAACCCAAAAACCACAAGTTTTACAATTATGAAAATCTTGAAAATATTTTGATATAATAATATATTTAGTTTTACCAAAAAATCACAAGTAATACAATTATGAAAATCTTGAAATTATTTTAAATAAATATGTTGATTAAACTATATATACGCTGACATAATATTTTGATATAAAACTATATTTACTTTTACAAAAAAAAAACAAAGTAATACACTTATGAGGATCTTGAAATTATTTTAAATTAATATGTTGTTACGTTTTAAATATGAAACTATATATCCTTTACCGTCCAAATAAGCCTCCATATAAATCTATGTAATTGAAAACATTTAACTTTAAGCTTTAATCATGATAATCTAATATTTGTTTGATTATTCAATTTTACATATTATGTTATTTTAAAGTGTTATGAGCTTCGTTGTTACACCTTCATTACACTATAGGGCGTTTTACATGACAGTTTTATCATCCAACTATGTCAAATAAAAATGTGTATACAACTAAGTATTTAAATTAACATATTTGTATACATTGTACATTTTTTTTGACATTAATGAATATATTTGTCAACAATTAACTTGATATGAAATTGTTCTAATAATACACCATCATGATTTAATATTATATTTGTGTTTTGCTTATCATACATGTTTTCATACACCCTCATGACACTTGTTCTCAATATATTCACAGCTGATCCCACATTGATGGTGGAGTTGCTAAATTTATGTAAGGTATTTCGTAATCATTTCCAGTGGGATGCATCATACCTCCGTTCAGACCCATGTCTATAGAGAGGGTCTTGTTGACATCATTGGTAGCGGGGGGCATTGCACCCCTGTTAAGAACCATGCTGTTGGGGGGGACCGTTGCTGAGAAACGGTGCTCAAGCCATTGGAAAAAAGGTGCTTCATACAGGTAATGACGTTCTCTCCGACGTCACAATCAGCGTCGTCCTTTCCAAAGGCTTCTTTGTCAGCGTATCGTCGAGGCTGGAACAAACCTGAAACACAAGGTGGAGCAAAATATTGACACACTGTTGACCGGCTTAGGTTATAAAGGGCGTCATAAGAAGCACTGACGTCAATCTTCTGTCGTCCGACGTAGAAAGGTCACAAAAGAAGAGGTAGATTTTTTCAGTTGAAATGTCGTTTCTACACCCTCAGTCCGGCGAGTGTGCCAGCAGTGAAATCGATCTATTTTCCGTCCCACCTATACAAACCAGTCTTGAAAGTGGGCAACCGTTCCAGTATAAACCTATATATTCTCTCACCGATGATTCGCCCATCGAATTTACCGTTACCGGACAATGTGAGTTCTAAATCGATATTTTACAGACTATGCTTTATCTCAGGGCTGCCATAATGAAACCCGATGGTGGCGCTTTCACAGAGGTGGATCAAATTGCTCCCGTCAACAACTGGTTGCATTCGCTATTCACACAGGTGAATGTGTTTTTAAACCAAAAACTATTCTCACCGCCCGGCAACACGTATGCTTATAGATCGTACATTGAGACGCTGCTCAATTACAACAGTGACGCCAAAATAACACATTTTACTTGAGGTCTGTGGTTCGCAGACAGTCCCGGAACCTTTGAGGATGCTAACGCAAGCAACAAGTGATTTGAGGCCTGTCACAGTCTCACCGCAAAAATTAACACGGTGGATCTCTTGGGGTATCTACTCGGTGACGTGTTTTACCAAGAAAAATACCTTTTGAACGGCTCCTAACTCAGAGTCAATTTGGTCCGTTCCAGAGACGGGTTTAGTTATATGAGCGTCGCTGAGCTTCCTCACTTTAAGGTTCACATCGCTGAAGCCGGCCTTCTAGTGCGACGTGTCAAAGTAGCACTTTCTATATTGTTGTCACATGTCAAGGAATTATACTTCAGTCCGGCAAAGTATCCCATCACCCGTGTGGAAGTAAAAACATACACTATGCCTACGGGTGTGCAAGGGAAATCACTGGACAACGTATTCACCACACATTTACCCAAACGATGCATCGTGGGATTTGTATCAAACGCGGCGTTCAATGGAAACCGACCAAAAACCCTTTCAACTTCCAAACCTACGACATGAATCATTTCTAGTTGTACGTGAACGTTCAACAGGTGCCGTAAAAACCGCTACAGCCCGATTTTTCAAATGGCAACTATGTCATGTCCTACTACACACTGTTTTCTAGAACGAGTATCCATTTCATGAACGAAGGTAGCGACATCACACGAGAAACCTTCCCTAAGTGATATCATTTCATGGCTTTCGATCTCACACCTAATCTGTCCGCCCACATGACATCGCATTGGAATTTGACGAGGTATGGCTCTCTGAGCATCAAAGTGAGCACCAGAGATCTCACCGAAACCGTCAATTGTATTGTGTATTGGGAGTTTGCTATTATCATCAACATCGATAAAGACAGAAACTTTTTGACCGATTATGGGAGTTAATATAAACGGCTTCCCGCCCCTTACACTCGTCATTTAAATCATGGACGTCATTGTAGATTTTCAGAGCTTCATCGACTACAGCATACAGTTTATCGTCAAAGAATTGAGTGTTTTATTTGTATGCGTTACATTACTTCAACATTGGGTGTTATAACCCTTACGCTATCGAGGAACTTTCAGCATCCGCTAAAAAGCAAGCCGACTATATCGTCAACAAACAGTGTGATATTCCCTAAGATAGCGGTGATGTGGATTACGGGCTCCTCGAATCCCTCATCTTCCGTGCCACAACGCGTGCAGAAACCGTCTACGTCAAGAGGGCAGAAAAGAAAATTTTTACTCAAATACACGCCTACTCCCGTCGTAGATCTGTACGACAAAGGTTATGCGTCTTTGAGAACACTTAAATTGGTCCGCACCATCTGCATGGCACATAGTTCTGTATGGAATTTTTGTTTGGCCTCCATTGTTTGGGGACTTTGAGATTGGATGATAGAAAATGGACACACACACCATAAGACGTGCACTGAAAACAAATCCGTGTTTCCGTTTTGTACGGTCGGGTGTTTTCCCTGCTGTTCAGCTACCCGCAAGAATATCTTGACCTGCCGCTCCATTCATCAACACTGATCCACACACCAAGCCTGAGGTGCATTGGGTTGCCATCTTTATCGACAAGAACGGCGTGGGAGAATATTTTTACAGTTATGGTTTCCCACCTCGTATAAAGTCACATCGGGAATTTATACGCAAAAACACTTCCCGCACGTCTAATAACACGATACAACTTCAAAGCATAGCCTCAGACGTTTGCGGCCATTACTGTCTCATGTACCCTCTCTCTCGTGCCCAGAACATTCCAATGAAATTTTCCTGACCCTATTCTCGCCCACCAATCATACAGCCAACGACTCTAAGGTGGTGAGATATTACAACACATTTTTCAAGATGCTAGAATCCTGCCGCCGCCCCTCAAGAAGCTGCGTCCAATCGGCGTGCGCCTATAAATGTGGCATCCCGATGGCGTGCCGCCATAATCACGACAGTCGTCGAAGCGAACAAACATCATTGAAGGAAAAAACATTTGCGCCCTTAAAGCAAAACCGTTGAAGCCGCTTGCCGTCACCAATATTTTAAATACATTGTTTCCGTTGAACGAAGTCGATGTCAAGTGAGCCATCGTTGGCATGAGTGCTTAGAACAATTTTAAGCCCTATGTTCAGTTAGAAAAATGTGGAGGGAACTGTGCGGTGTTTAAACGCACAGAGTGGCAAGAACTGGGCAGCTACAAGACGGTCATATCAAAATTTTTCAGGAACACGCAACCTCATCAAAAGATTAGTCTGACTAATCATGAAATCTCTCTGAGATTCATGTGTGGTGACCGTATGTTCGGCTTAAGCGAGAAACAAGACGCCGTACTCAAACGGGTTGCCTATTTAGCAACTAGCTGGGCGCGTCTTTGCGATGTATGGGACCTCATCGACGTCGCTGTTGACCGCCCGGATACGTGATCGACACCCGTCGCTCGCTATTACATTGATTTTATCGATACACTCCTCGTGGATGTATGCGACTCGCTAACAGAATCGGCGGATGTCATCGATCTTGAGCAGCCTACGGTGGAAACGCTCATCAGAAACCTGGATTTTATCAGTGCTACTTACTATACACGTCAAGTCGTCGGTTTTGACCATTAATGTTGGATTGTGAACTAAAAACAATTTTACCAACGCTTCTAAGAGACACTGTAGAAAAACATATGAACGAATATATGCAGCATTCCTGTAAAAGTGTATAGTAAATATTATGTATGATATCTGTGAAACCTTTAATATATGTCTGTAAAACCTTTAATGTTTAATAAATATATGTTTTGTAATATCGTGTTTTATTCACGCAAAACCTTTCTGTCCCCTTACACTTAGATACGAGCCTCGATTTGTTGAACCGTCAAACTGTCACCAAACATAAACAGGGTCAATATCCTCTTTTACTAACTCCCGGTTTCAAGGTCATGATCTATTCTTTTCTAGACTTGTCTCGTCGAGCCGCCAAACTGGCGCTAGTCACCACGGAAAACTCTATTGCGACATCATTCAATGTCGCGATCTATTCTTTTACCGACCTGTCTTGTAGATCCGCCAAACTGCCTCCTGTCATCAGAGAAAAACCTGTTTTCACATAATTCAAGGTCATTATCTATTCTTATCCTGCCTTGTCTTGCTGACCCCGCCAAACTGGCGACTGGCATAAGGTAAAACCCATTACCACATAAAGGGTGGGGAGAGGTTGCTACACCAGAAAAAACCCATTACCACACACGTGGAAAGCGGGTTGCGAAACATATCTTTAAAGAGGGGCAGTGAGGGGAAGGAGAATGGGCCTGACGAACGTGATACGCTATCAGCTGCTCGGTGGTCACATTCTTCCCTAATCGGCTGGCCAGAGAATATGCTCCTAGTGCTCACTAGTGATGCCGTAGAAGGTGCGCCCGGCGCCGTAGACTGCTTTCCATAAAATAAATAAAAACTTCAACTCTCCGTCCAATCCTACTCAGACATAAAAACCACTGAACACAAATTAAAACAATGAGCATACATAAATTACCATTGAGCACTTATAAATAACCAATGAGCAATAATAAAAAAGCAAATGAGACAAGAATAAACCACTGAAAGGGTGTCAATAGGAGTGAAGGGGGTGGGGCTGGGGTGGGGTCTAACTCCATGTCATAAAAATAACCAGAGGGGAAAGTACATTTGTCTTCTCTCAATTTACTACTAATCAAGGTATAGCCTACATTAATTGG
>JBCFYV010000001.1:72643575-72666191 GCA_039000515.1 Timema cristinae | reverse complement strand
GGCGTCACTGTTGTAATTGAGCAGCGTCTCAATGTACGATCTATAAGCATACGTGTTGCCGGGCGGTGAGAATATTTTTTGGTTTAAAAACACATTCACCTGTGTGAATAGCGAATGCAACCAGTTGTTGACGGGAGCAATTTGATCCACCTCTGTGAAAGCGCCACCGTCGGGTTTCATTATGACAGCCCTGAGATAAAGCATAGTCTGTAAAATATCGATATAGAACTCGTCTTGTCCGGTAACGGTAAATTCGATGGGCGAATCATCGGTGAGAGAATATATAGGTTTATACTGGAACGATTGCCCACTTTCAAGACTGGTTTGTATGGGTGGGACGGAAAATAGATCGATTTCACTGCTGGTACACTCGCCGGACTGAGGGTGTAGAAACGACATTTCAACTGAAAAAACTCTACCTCTTCTTTTGTGACCATTCTACGTCGGACGACAGAAGACTGACGTCAGTGCTTCTTATGACGCCCTTTATAACCTAAGCCGGTCAACAGTGTGTTAATCTTTTGCTCCACCTTGTGTTTCAGGTTTGTTCCAGCCTCGACGATACGCTGACGAAGAAGCCTTTGGAAAGGACGACGCTGATTGTGATGTCGGAGAGAACGTCATTACCTGTATGAAGCATCTTTTTTCCAATGGCTTGAGCACCGTTTCTCAGCAACGGTACGACGCTCTTGAAAAGGCCGCTAAAAAAAACTTTCTATCCCATGTTAGCGTTGATAGGGAACACCGTGGTAGATCGAAGATATTCCTGTTACAGCCTTGTTGACGTAGTCTTTGGTGGTTTCACGCTCACTTTTCCAAACTCGAATCGTACAGGTTAATCATTGTCTCTTCTTATATTGATTTCTAGGCTTTCAATTTTCCTTCTAAGTACGGGCATGTAATGCAACGGACCATAGCTGTCTTATGTATGCCGTAGAGAGTGTTTGTGTTGTTGATACCAACGATACGTAAAAGCTGTGCTACAATGTCACCCACGGACTGAGGATCGCCAATATCCGTGGTGATGTACAATTGCTAGGGCAAGCCTAGTAGAATGTTTAGGCGTAAGGTGATTTTGGGACTTTGGGACTTTGGGACCAGATAAGTATGAGGATCGAAACCGAGCTCTAGACTTAGTTGACTTGATAGTCAGTGGTTGTATATTTGGTGAAGAAGAAACAACGTCCACACTTTGGGGGGTTTGTGTATTTTAATACAACTTCGGAATTCACCTTAAACGCCTCTACTTCGTTTAGGGCTTTGATCAATTGATGGATAGTGCTGAAGTTACCAGGAAGAATGTGATCCTTGAATATTTGTTCCACGTCGTTAGCGCCCACCCAGTTTTATCATACAATATTTTGGTCCTCGGGTACGGTGGTGAAAAAACACGGATATTGGAATTCGGCGAGAGCGACTTCCCACTGGCCTTCGAGTGTAAGACGGTAGGGTAGTTGCGTGCTGAAATTCACGAAGGTATTTTTTCGGAAAATATCAAAAAGAGCTGTCGCTCGGTAAAGTGATGTAAAACTGGTCCTTCATGATAGGGCGCTGACGTAGCTGGAAGGAATCCAAGAAATGAATGTTGAGGGTGGGGGGAGAAACCTTTCCACTACACGTACATTTTCTTTCTGGCACTTTTACCAACTTTAAAAGTTTCGGGAAGGCGTATGCGTTTCAATTTGAGTTTGTAAAACGTCCATCTACATCCTCGCCGTCAAGATCGGTCAGACTGTAGACGACTGTTTGTCGCAACACGACACTGCTGACTTTGAAAATTTCTTCACTCCAATTGCTTTTGTAGCCCTTTTAAAACAGCATTTTGGATTTTCTAACACTCACCGTGTTACTGACTTTAATTTTTGGCTTACTATTCGAGTTTGGACCCCGTTTGCCAAACAGATCTCTTAGTTGAAGCACATTGGTTTCTGAAACATCGGCACGCACCATCTTGATACTAGAATGTTTTGCGTCGTTGTAACCATCAACGAGATCTTGGAGGACGTCCACATGTCAATATGTGTTATTTTAGGTAAAGTGGCGCCACATGCGTCCTTTCAGAGTTATATTGAATCGTTCCACGATGCTTGCCTTCACGTCCGGATTATGAGTGGTGTAGTAATGCACGCCTTCTTGTTGAGAGATTCCCGGACTAGACGTGCCGTGAACTCTAACCCCTTTTCTGTTTGCAAACTTAGAGGTTTACGGCCACTTTGTTTGAAAATGTGCCGAAAGGTGTCTCTCATGACGCTCCCCGTCTTGGATGAAAGCGTCCTCACCCAGGCCATCTTGCTAAATACATCGATTATGGTGAGCAAGTACACTGCACCCTCGTTGTATTTTACGAGACTTCGCATATCGTTGAGATAGGCTTGCCAGAGTTCGTCAATGTTTAACACCATATACTTGTTGGGTGGAAACTTTTTTATCGTCGGTTTTTGTAGGGTATAAGCGTCCTGCGCACGAAGCCATTCTCGTACTTGGTCGGGATCGTTTTTGGACGTCTTTATGAGCGACGCAACCCCTAAAAACCCTGCAGGATTAGAAGGATCGTAGTATATAACGGTTAAACGGGTCATTAATCTCGGAACGGCAGCCACCTGTTTTCGTCCACACTTTTTAGTTTCTTCTTCTTAGGGCGTTGCGACGGTGTAAGTGGTTGGATTACGTGCATCGGATATCTAATGGGTGACAAACGTTTCGGATTTAAAATAAAAATTTTCGGAACGTTTATTTTTTGAAGCACCGTGAGAAACTCTCACCACCCAGACGGCTCACTGTTTCTTCTTGCTTTGACCAGATCGTTGACTAATCAACAATATTGGATCCACGGAGAGGAGTATCGTCCCAAGAGATACCACCTCGGAAAATAATATGTTCTAGTAAAAGTTCAGCTGTTTTACGTTCCTGTACTAGTACAGTATTGAGTACAGCATGGATGGAAAGTACAGCTACTTAAGTGGTGATCGTGGTGGTGATATTTTCAGGCGGTGGTGGGTGTTGACTAAAGTGCAGATAGCACTGTATCACTTGTTGGTGTAAAGTTCATTTAGACTTGTCAAGTTTTGAAACTAGGATTTTTTCCATTTCCTTGTCCAGCTCGGAGACCACTAGATTATGGCCGAAGCCACATGTTGGTGGTGTTGCTTGTAACCGTGTAATGTTTCCGGAGACACCAATATCATCTTTTACGTGTGTTCCTGTATTTACTTGTTGAATAAGAGACCGAGGACACCACTGACTAAAGGGGCTAAAAGTAAGGGGAGGAACGCTCCTCTTTTCTGAACGATAAGTAGTTTCTTCTTTTTCTAGCACACTCCTCGTTTGACCAGCTTGCGAAACACATGCTTGTGAGCACGTAACTTTCTATACAGCGCATTTTGCAATGGCACCCGCTCTTTTAAAGTGTTGTAGGCACACTCACAAACAGAGTCAATCAGTATCTTGTCGGCCATTTCCAGCAGCGACACGTTGCTGCGGGTTCATGCGTTTCATCGCACGTAACAGAGGGGCTAGCTTCAGCACTTTGGGACTCATTGTTATGAAATTATCTGTAATCGGAAAGTATCGGTATTTTTCTAGTTTTTGCGTGGTAGAAACACGCAGCATCCGACATTTATGCGGGTTCTATATCTGAACCATTCGGGTGTACCTTTCTGAAATCTAACAATATATACCCGTGGGGAGTACTTGTAGCATCAACGTAGCCTCTTATAAAACACGGTGGTTTTCAGGACAGACTTGACGTACAAATTGTTGAATGTGAGCTTTATCCCTGGGATTTTTAAAAAACACGATATAATGTGGGTTTAAGGAAATGTCTATTTGGCCCTTGCCCTGGTGGAATATATTGTTTAAGAAACATGACGGTAATAGTTTGATAGTGGCATCCTTTGGTGAAAAGATCGACGACCACTTCGTTGGCTTCACGCATCAGGTCGTCGAGGATAATCAGCTGTGGAGAGTCATTAGAGGTGTCATCCATTTCCGGTAAACCATTACAGAATATGACGCTGGGTTTTGACCAGTCTTGTTTGAATCCCGCTTACTACAAAGCATAATACCATGTGATTTTATCAAATTTAACGTCACACATTGTTTCCAAGTGACGGATAAAGTCGGCTACCAAATGTGACTTTCCACAGCCAGAAGGACCGTTGATGATGGCCAAAAATGGATGTTTCAACTTGTCCATAATGTTTGAGACTGAGCTTATAAGCTAAATAAACTTGTATTTATAGGATAGGAGGGAGGGGGTGTAGACGTTGAAACACAAACATAACAGTTTTATAATATGGCTCACACCATTAAAAGTATACTTGGATTAGTTATTTACACAAATTAAAGTTACTACCAATATAGCTTGGACCATAAAAAAGTATACTTGGAATATATATTTACACAAATAAAAGTTTTACAAATATATCTCACACCAAGAAAAATGTATTTACACAAATCAAAGTTTATACAAATATATCTCACACCATGAAAAGTATACTTGGTATGTATATTAACACAAATAAAAGTTTATACATATCTATCTCACACCATGAAAAGTATTATTGGAATATTTATTTACAAATATGGCTCACGCCATGAAAAGTATGCTTGGAATATTTATTTACAAAAATTATAGTTATAGAATATATATTAAACATTGAAATAAATTATACATGTTTACGTGTAGAGGAAATAATAATCAATTTCTTGAGCTCATAGCGGGAATAGTGGCCACGGTATTAATTTACAAAGTCCAGTTTAATGAGTATTTGAATATATGTACAACACCAGATGGTTTCAATTGAAAATATGTGCAAGGAAAAGACAAAATTTAATATAATAAAAATATATACAAACAATTAGTTATATTGACTAGAAATAATCAGGTAGGTGGAGGGTTGTACAGGCGGATAAAAATATATAAAAAGTATCCCGATTGCATAAAATATATCAATAAAAAATATGCGTTTTTTCATGAAGAAAAGATTATGAAAAAATTTCAAATCTTTGAAAAATGGTATGTCAGTGAAACTGTCTAGAGTGAAAGAAAAGGTGAATATTCAGCCCGTCAAAATGATCACCTTATAGTCGTGGCAAGCGCGTTTACAAGGACTATGATACCCACACGGCAAAGTGTTAAAAATCATCGGTTATCCTACGTTAGGTGTACACGGGCTGGTAGACTTTAGTCTGCGAAACGGTACATACAGTCGCAAGACCTTTTATAACAATTTTGTGCGGTATCTGTATGTATATTTCCGCGGCCTGTTCGGTGACTATTGCCTTCAAAACGTCAAAATTAACATCGTTCCGGTTGCCATAGTTTATGGTGATACCGTGAACCTTGAAACCCTTTTTTGTTTTGGCAGGATCGCAACCAACACCAACTCGGTACGCGTAATTCTTGGGACCACCAGATACAAAGGCGCTAATATAGCTTCCCGGACCGTAATCCTGAAGTTCGTCAATGAGGTCACCTAAAAAGTCTCCAATAGCCAGGGCGTTCCGTGACTAGAGCGCTATCTGTATCGTGATACAAAAGGCGGTCCCACCAATTTTTCAAGGATGCTGTAACCATAGCATTCGTGTATCATGTCACCGCTTCGTGTTAGGGTTAGGGCGCAACGCACATCCTTGTAATTGAGAAACATGACCTCATCATTAACATCAATGACGCTGTCCACGGTGATGTACGGATCCATCAGGTACTTGTGGACGCCCTGATAGTCGTTAAACCCAGCTACGTATGGTAAGTCGGGTCTTTGTCCAAAATTTTCCCATAGCGAATTTAAAAAGAGTTTAGCCATAATGCGGACACCAGGGTTCTTACAAACAGAGCCGAAGTCAAGTTTTACCACTTCACTTTCCTCATAATTTTGAATGTAAGCTAACTTCTCATCTTGTGAGATACACCCCTTTGGCAATCCGCTGGCTTCATGTTTAATTTTCAAAAAAGAATCAATGTACCCATGAAAAAATCCGCCCGAACGTGTCTGACGATCTTAAATAGATACATTGTACTCCCACACTTCGTTTACTGCATTAACTGTAGCCTTTCTCAGCAGCTTTCCGGACCTCGTCAATCACCCAGATGCCTGTCAACCAGCGATCTTTTTTGTCGTTGTGCTGACACGTGCCTTGGTTTTTCTCCTCCCCGCATTTCCTGCACAAGATGAACATTAGTTTGTTGTGCATCCGTGTAGGCAATACGGGCATGAATAAATCACGCGGAGGCGTCACTGTAACTTTGGCTATGCCTTCTACTTGATTTACAGACGGACAATTTGGTTCCGAGTGTATTTTGGGGTGGCCGATGGGATATGTTTTGTACTTGCCAACGTAAGGATACAATAAACACACATCCAAGTACTTGATCTGCTCTTCACAAAAAAGGTCTGCTTCGTCCCTGGGACTGAGGGGCTCCTTGCTGTACACCTCGTGCTGGAGAACAGGCCTTCCGTAGGAACTCTACATCTTTGATGCAATACAGTTCCAACTTGCGGTTAAAATCAAAGACCAGCGAATCATACCACTTCTCAGTACTCCTTTCTCTCAAACGACATCTAACCGATACTGTAATCTCCTTTGGCGGCAAGGGACCCCTATAACCCACGTTTTCTTTTTTAGGGAAAAAATGTGGTAAATGTCCTTTGGCCAAATATTCGTCCAAACCGAATTTCTTGGGCAACTTGGACAGCACATCGGGAGAAAGTTCAGCGAGTCAATAAAATGGAGCGAGCCGTAACGCAGGGAGATGATTTTCCCACCATTCATTATGAGCTCTCCTCCATCATATATTTTAAAATAAAATTCCCATCATAGTTTTTCGCATATTGCCAAGAAGGGTGATATCTTTAAAAAATTTGCTTTAATTTGCTCTATATAAATCAGAAAAATTGGACCGTTTTGGTATCACAGTTGAATGTGCGAGTCCTCTCGACCCCGCATTCAGTGCAATGATGGGGATTTACATCGATATGAAGGCAGGCTTTGCAACACATCTGTATGACACAGAGGTTAGGCTCGTGCAAATGCGTGTTGACCGCACCTTGAAGAAGCGTTTCTTACCTGCATTCAAAATCATAGAACACAAACATGAAATTGCTATTTTCCAGTGATGGCTTGGATAGGGCTTGCTTCATATAGCAGAAATGACCAAAAGGACGGTATGTATCGCATAGTGTACAAAAAGTCTCATAACACCTGTGTGAATAATTTGATCTTTACAAACTGAAAAATTACCCACAAGCCTTTTTGACATCACAGATCTACATTTGACCTCTGCAAAAACCAGGACGTTTATGGTTATTATTATTATTATTATTATTATTATTATTATTATTAATAGCACAGCGTCTTACTAACCGTTCGGGTTATACGCACTTACGCTAATGTGTAATGGTAGGGTGATTGTGAGATGAAATGAAGGACCTACAGTTTAACGTGGAATCCGAACCACGGTGGAGGTCTGGCATTCCCCACATTCACAATTTGTGATTAATACACGCTTTGTCAGAGGTGAAGGAAGGGTTTGGTAATCAGATAAATCTGTGCCGGGACCGAGGATTGAACCCCTGACCCCAGCATAGAAGTCCGACACCTTAACCCTAGACCGACAGGTCACCCTTTATGGTTATCAAAACATGTCTTGTTTGTAAACCAATGCCCGCAGTCTTTACATGTTACAGTTCGACCTTCACTGCGGGTTGCTTTACAGTAGTACCTTTTGTTCGCATTTGTGCGCATTCTTATTACTCAACGGCACACGGCAGTCGCGACTAAAGTACGAACAATTTTAAGGATGTTATGACGTCAAAATTGTTTTGCTTATCGTCGTGAAAATACAAATCAAGTAGCCCTTAAAGGAATGTTCGAGAGGAGTAGGCCCCACATATAGGACCTGTCTTCCCCAATATTCCCTGAACACTGTGATTTTGTATTCGGAGTGGTATGTTTGAAATTGTTTCAGTTCAGTGATTCCATCACCATTCAAAAGATTCACACGGGCATCACGGCATAAATCTTCTGATTTGTATTTTTGAATATTGCGGCCCTCCTTTATGTGCTTATAGGGGTTCATGTCCATACATCCTGGTTCTCTTTTAAAGTCAAACACAGTTTTGGCGACAACCAATACACGGGCAAGGCATTTTGAATCGTAACGATTCCTTGGTTTCTTCGACTGTATGTGGTAGCCGGGGAGAGTTTGTCACAATAACATGCACTCCCACGTGGCTCCTTAAAACGGATGAGTTTAACACACAGTGCTGCTGTATTTATGAACAAATTATTACTCTGCAACACGCGACTTACGTTAACGAGTACGGCTCGAGCATCTAACTGTTCCACCCGCCTAAATTATAAATTAGACGTATACAGGGTTCAAAGTCTAGTCCGTGCTATTCAAAAGTAAGCCAACATGAGCAACGGCGCTGACACCATGGTCCTGCAGCCGATTGTGCAAAACAGTAATTTGCTCTTCAAGCCAGCTCATTGCGTCAAGATCGCTTGCTGGAGCACCAAGATGTACGGTAACTTATTTACCAGTATAAAAGAAAGGCCTCAATTGTTTTATTCTCTCCTCCACGATTCGAAGAGAGATACCATTCGACAATGCTCCACCAAGCTGATTTACCGGGCCACTAATTCCCGTCTGTGGTGATTATGACGGCCCCGCCACCACCATATCCACACCTTGAATGGGGGCTGTGATTCCCGCCTGTCTCGCCCCTACACCATCAGTATGTGAGAAGCCACCTCCGCTACCTGGAAGCGGCAAAGCTCCTGTTGTTGAATGGGGGTTGCAAATGTCGAGGCTGGGACAGAGTCTTTCCCGTGTCTTGGAAGAGGGTGGAGCGAGCCGACATCTTCAGCATCACCGGATTGTAAGATGCCGCCTCCAATTTCTTGAGGCGGCAAAGCTCCCGCCCACTGAATGGGCGCTGAGGAGTTTGGGATCTGGACCACGTCTTCCCCCCGGCTCGAACAGGCGTATCTGTTATTAATTTGAGCTAAAGCACAAGAGTTTTAATTCAAACAAAAGTCAAACTAACTACAAAGTAAGCATTTGAAACAATATTTTTCCAAAGTAAATTTAAAAAATTCATTCTTTGCACTTTTTAAATCAAACAAATTATCATATAAGTTACTAAAATAATTATTGAAAACATGACAATTTTATTTATAGTTTGTCATCGGAGCGGACAGTGTGAATATCATATATTAAAACGGACCCCTCAGTTTCTGTAACCACCCAATTTAAAAGACCCTTGTTTATTTCCCACAATGTTTGGGACATTTCGTTTATTCTAGGGTTGGTTCTATTTTAAAAGTGTTTTCACTTATTAGTATTCTATTATAGAGGTTTACTCAGCAATCTACTCATTATATGCTCTTTCAACTTATACAAAAATGTTTTATTATTTTAACCTAAAATAATAATCTCACATATCCGAAGCTGAAAAAATAACATTTATAGGCGCGTGTGGTCCTAGGGGGGCAGTGGTGTAGGTAATACCAACGCAGACACCTGATGTGGAGGAGATATCATATAGTGGTCCCATGCATCTGAAACAAAAATAATTTTGTATTAGAATTTTTAACGTAAGTGATAGTCATGAATAATCATACAGAAACTACCTATTAATCTGAATATTCATTTTCACAATAAATGCTATCCTGTCGGGACTCGAACCCGGGACACCTATATCAAGAGGTAGGCATTCTACCAACTGAGCCAAGGTGTCATGCAATAATATTGTAACTAGGAAATAATCTTGAATCAATATAATACTTACCATTTAGAATTTATAAAACAAAAAACTGACAATCCGCAATCTTATTCATGAAAAGCCCACCAATTTAGCACATTATTCATATTTCTAAACAATTTTGCACTGAGTTATTTTTTTGTTTTATTTTTTAAAAGTTAATTATTCTTTCTTACAAATCTGGTTTTTCATTAATCAGCAATTACCAACCGTTTGCAGTCAATTCCTCCATGTAGACACCGAGGGCCATCAGATCCTCTAACGTGTGAGGATCTCCCCACAGCTCATTCTCTAAAAATATAACGCAACAGCTTAGTTTGATATTCAGCATAGCTTGAATTAAAAACTATTAAACAGATTATCTACGTGATCTAATAGTAAGATAAAATAGTATCCATAGTGTTATGTGAATATGAGACATTTAGTAGCGTTAGCTCGTCCGGGCAGTGTGTACTTTATAATAACACACGCCTCACTTTGAAGCGTCAGCCTGTTCTTGGTATGTGTATTTAAAAGCTCGACTATAATGGGTGTCCTCAGCCAACGGCCAGACTTTACAAATATTCCCCTATATGCATGATTGTGACCGTTGCAGATCTGTTCACTTTGTTTAGAAATGAACAGCCTTTTTTAACTGTGAGAACGGGTGGTTAGATACTTTTGAACAGTACAAGAGTGCTTTAGAAACCCAAACAATATTTTTAAATGGTTTGATTGCTGGTACATTTAGTCTGGACTATGCAACGTCTTTCATAAGTGCAGGGGTCACAGAATCTAATGACATTGTGGTATTTTAAAACACTACCCTCAATAAACACATCATTATGTTAATTATAATAAAGACTTGTTCAAAATATATTTTAAATAAAATTTAGTTTTTAGTAAATTTCCCTCAAATAATTTTAAAGTTTGTAATAAATGTATTCAATAAACTACTCTTAGATTAAAAAAATAATTATTTAATTTATTATATCCTCTCTTGTTTATACGATTTTAAAATAATATTCAGCCATTAGTAAACTACCAACAAAATTAATTAACATTTAACTATAGCTACGAATCAAGTTTTTCAATAAAATACCCTTGACTATAGTAAACATTTGTTCAGGCATAACTTTATCCAAATGTCATTGAAAAGTGTCTGCTTGGATACCTTCAAATTATCTATAGTTTTATTATCATAAACCTATTATAAATTAATAAACTTAAGACAACTCTGCCATGGTTTATTGCAATTTTGAAATAAATTAAATGTATAAACGTTGATTTAACAACAAATAAGTAATGAGTGTGCCTGTTAAAAAGTTTATTTACTCACCCAGATCCGTTACTGAAGTGTAATCACTCATCCTGGGTTGCTTGTTTAACACTCGAAGACAAGTTATACAATGAAAGGATTTCAAAACCGGTGCTGATATTTATAGTTTTTACCAACTAAGGTTACGACAGAGCGATGACGTCACCAAGGAAAACCCATTGCCACATAGAAGGGGGAGGGTATCGACATCATTCAAGGTCGTGATCTATTCCTGTCTTTACTTGTCTTGTCGAGCCGCCAAACTGGCACCAGTTATGAGTCATCGTGAAAACTCATTGCCAGATAGAAGGGGAGTGTTGCGACATTACACGAAATGATTACGTCACACAGATCGAGGCGACTTGTCTTGTCGAGCCGCCAAACTGGCGCCAGTCATCAGGAAAAACCCATTTCCACATAGATGTGGGAGGGAGTGGGGAAGGGTTGCGATGACGACACAAAAAAAACATTGCTTGGGGGGAAGAGGGAGGGTTACCAGGGTCAATGACCTCTCATACTAGCTCACGGTTTCAAGGTTACGATCTATTCCTGTCTTCTCCAGCTGATAAAATGGCGCCAGTCAACAGGAAAAACCCATTGCCACATAGAAAACCAGAAATAAACCTTTGCGACATTGAAGGAGGACAACAGGTCGCTAACCCCATGTCGTCATGGAAATAACCAAAGGGTAAATTCAGGTTAGACAAAAATATGCTGGCACCTGTCACCAGGGAAAACCCAGGGGGGAGTGTTGCGACATAACACGCAATGATTACGTCACACAGCTCGGGGTCAAAGGTCAAATTGGGATCATACGCCATACTAAACTATTCACACTTTAAATAAATGGCCTAAAAATGTATTTTACAATAAGTCATTTATACTAAAGTCATTTGGCCTAATAGTCATTTAGCCTAAAGACGTTTGGCCTACATTTTAGGCCAAATGACGGGTACCCAGTAGGAGGTGAATAGGCGCCAACCACGGACCTGACAGCAACGCATGTTTCCACTCTTCGAGGTATTGTTAGGTAATTGAGAATGACAACGCTGATGCCATTCCTGCGGAAGGGATGTCAAACGTGGTGAACGGGAACCAAATAGGGAAGATCCAGGGTGAGGATTATCCCGACCTGACATAAAAGGATTAAGAAAATAATGAGCGTTAGTTAATTTTACTTCCTTTCCCCACCCCACCCTCACCCCCAGGGTACAGTGATAAGTTATAAATGTTGATAGACTAATACTATATATAATCCGTAGACGTAGATAGTCCTTATGGTTCGCCTTGTTTTCTGATATTTAAAAATAACAGGAACATCAGATTAGTGGTAGATAAGCATAAAGTTGAATTAGAAGATATAGCAGTAGGGTATTACGCCTAAAATAACGATCCAAACGTCAATGCAGTTTCTTGGACAAGGAAGAGTCTGCACTGTAATAGTTGACCTTAGCAAAGTATATTATCAGGTTACAATGCATGAGGCGTCCAAACAGAAATCAGCTATATACAAAGTAGACCTACATTAATTCATTGTCTTGCAATTCAAATCACTACGGGACACCAAATCCTCTAATATAATGTTATAATACATAACAAAGGTGTATAAACACGTACTCGGATACAAGTCCATCATGCAGAAGAGTATAACAAGATAGTGAAATAACAGAGGGGGAGTATTTATCCTCCTACTACCGGTTTTTTGTTTAAGTGAATTTCATTGGAGTCACGTCCATTATGTAGGTGATTGAAAGCGTACAAAAAGTATGAAGTCATGTGAATAGGTGGAACATGTTGAGAGAATACAGGGAAAGTAGTGCAGAACCTATGTATATGACATAAGAACAGTATGTAGAAGTATAACTTAATTCTAGCATACAGGACAAAGACTACGAACACGTACAGTGGCGAGTCTCTGGTTGAAAGTACATTTTTCTGGACCAGTACTACTATGCAGCCAACTGTGTGTAGGTAGAAACACAAGATTCTCAATCGGAACTATCATTCATCTAAATGTGTGTACGGATAGAGACAAAATTATGAATGTAAAATGATGGAATCTTGTCACCAGGATAGAAAATATATTAATTCATCTTGGCCATTACTATGTGCGCGATTCAGGGCTCTGATCACTGAACATTGCTCAAATGTAGAGTAAGTATGATGCATGGACCTTATCCATGAATGATGAAGGAAATATGATGTATGGCCCAAGTCAAAATTTATGATCAAATACCCTTTAAATACGATGCATAACTTATATCAATGAGCGATGATCAAATATTGTGAAGTATTATGCATGACTTTGCTCAATGAACCATTATCAATTCTCAAAAATATGATAAGCAGTCACATAAGTATGATCAATGGCTTTGATGGATCATGAACTATGAACCACGTAATGGCGATAAACCACCATTCAGGGCGTGGGTCATTTCTGGTGACCAGGATGAGTATTTATGCTATAGGGGAGGGCGTCAATAAATCACCGCGCGAGGTTCAAGGAAAGAAAGGATAGATCAGTGAAGCCAGAAGCTGGAGGGGAGGAGGGAGCATCCCAGCCTTCCTCATTTGTATTGGCAGAAGGGATAAAACCTCCTTAGTCACTTTATTTAACCATTACATTACCAGTAAGAATCAGACACACTAACATAGTGGACAATATCACAGTTGAGAGTCACACAGTATTTAACTGTTAACATGACCAGTAAGAATCAGACACACTAACATAATGGACAATATCACAGTTGAGAGCCACACAGTATTAAACTGTTAACATGACCAGTAAGAATCAGGCAAATTAACATAGTAGACAATATCACAATTGAGAGCCACACAGTATTAAACTGTTAACATGACCAGTAAGAATCAGGCACATTAACATAGTAGACAATATCACAATTGAGAGCCACACAGTATTAAACTGTTAACATGACCAGTAAGAATCAGACACACTAACATAGTGGACAATATCACAGTTGAGAGCCACACAGTATTAAACTGTTAACATGACCAGTAAGAATCAGACCCACTAACATAGTGGACAATATCACAGTTGAGAGCCACACAGTATTAAACTGTTAACATGACCAGTAAGAATCAGACACACTAACATAGTGGACAATATCACAGTTGAGAGCCACACAGTATTAAACTGTTAACATGACCAGTAAGAATCAGACACACTAACATAGTGGACAATATCACAGTTGAGAGCCACACAGTATTAAACTGTTAACATGACCAGTAAGAATCAGACCCACTAACATAGCGGACAATATCACAATTGAGAGCCACACAGTATTAAACTGTTAACATGACCAGTAACAATCAGACCCACTAACATAGCGGACAATATCACAATTGAGAGCCACACAGTATTAAACTGTTAACATGACCAGTAAGAATCAGACCCACTAACATAGCGGACAATATCACAATTGAGAGCCACACAGTATTAAACTGTTAACATGACCAGTAAGAATCAGACACACTAACATAGTGGACAATATCATAATTGAGAGCCACACAGTATTAAACTGTTAACATGACCAGTAAGAATCAGGCAAATTAACATAGTAGACAATATCACAATTGAGAGCCACACAGTATTAAACTGTTAACATGACCAGTAAGAATCAGGCACATTAACATAGTAGACAATATCACAATTGAGAGCCACACAGTATTAAACTGTTAAATGACCAGTAAGAATCAGACCACTAACATAGCGGACAATATCACAATTGAGAGCCACACAGTATTAAACTGTTAACATGACCAGTAAGAATCAGGCACATTAACATAGTAGACAATATCACAATTGAGAGCCACACAGTATTAAACTGTTAACATGACCAGTAAGAATCAGGCACATAACATAGTGGACAATATCACAGTTGAGAGCCACACAGTATTAAACTGTTAACATGACCAGTAAGAATCAGACACACTAACATAGTGGACAATATCACAGTTGAGAGCCACACAGTATTAAACTGTTAACATGACCAGTAAGAATCAGACACACTAACATAGTGGACAATATCACAGTTGAGATCCACACAGTATTAAACTGTTAACATGACCAGTAAGAATCAGGCACATTAACATAGTAGACAATATCACAATTGAGAGCCACACAGTATTAAACTGTTAACATGACCAGTAAGAATCAGGCACATTAACATAGTAGACAATATCACAATTGAGAGCCACACAGTATTAAACTGTTAACATGACCAGTAAGAATCAGGCACATTAACATAGTAGACAATATCACAATTGAGAGCCACACAGTATTAAACTGTTAACATGACCAGTAAGAATCAGCACATAACATAGTGGACAATATCACATTGAGAGCCACACAGTATTAAACTGTTAACATGACCAGTAAGAATCAGGCACATAACATAGTGGACAATATCACAGTTGAGAGCCACACAGTATTAAACTGTTAACATGACCAGTAAGAATCAGGACACATTAACATAGTGAGACAATATCACATTGAGAGCACACAGTATTAAACTGTTAACATGACCAGTAAGAATCAGCACATAACATAGTAGACAATATCACAATTGAGAGCCACACAGTATTAAACTGTTAACAGTATTAAACTGTTAACATGACCAGTAAGAATCAGGCACATAACATAGTAGGACAATATCACAGTTGAGAGCCACACAGTATTAAACTGTTAACATGACCAGTAAGAATCAGGCACATTAACATAGTAGACAATATCACAAATTGAGAGCCACACAGTATTAAACTGTTAACATGACCAGTAAGAATCAGGCACACTAACATAGTGGACAATATCACAGTTGAGAGCCACACAGTATTAAACTGTTAACATGACCAGTAAGAATCAGACACACTAACATAGTAGACAATATCACAATTGAGAGTCACACAGTATTAAACTGTTAACATGACCAGTAAGAATCAGGCACTTAACATAGTGGACAATATCACAATTGAGAGCCACACAGTATTAAACTGTTAACATGACCAGTAAGAATCAGACACATAACATAGTGGACAATATCACAGTTGAGAGCCACACAGTATTAAACTGTTAACATGACCAGTAAGAATCAGACACATAACATAGTGGACAATTCACAGTTGAGAGCCACACAGTATTTAAAACTGTTAACATGACCAGTAAGAATCAGGACACATTAACATAGTGGACAATATCACAGTTGAGAGCCACACAGTATTAAACTGTTAACATGACCAGTAAGAATCAGACACATAACATAGTAGACAATATCACATTGAGAGCACACAGTATTAAACTGTTAACATGACCAGTAAGAATCAGGCACATTAACATAGTAGGACAATATCACAATTGAGAGCCACACAGTATTAAACTGTTAACATGACCAGTAAGAATCAGCACATTAACATAGTGGACAATATCACAATTGAGAGCCACACAGTATTAAACTGTTAACATGACCAGTAAGAATCAGGCACATTAACATAGTGGACAATATCACAGTTGAGAGCCACACAGTATTAAACTGTTAACATGACCAGTAAGAATCAGGCACATTAACATAGTAGACAATATCACAAGTTGAGAGTCACACAGTATTAAACTGTTAACATGACCAGTAAGAATCAGACACACTAACATAGTAGACAATATCACAGTTGAGAGCACACAGTATTAAACTGTTAACATGACCAGTAAGAATCAGACCACTAACATAGTAGGACAATATCACAATTGAGAGCACACAGTATTAAACTGTTAACATGACCAGTAAGAATCAGACACACTAACATAGTGGACAATATCACAGTTGAGAGCCACACAGTATTAAACTGTTAAATGACCAGTAAGAATCAGGACACATAACATAGTGGACAATATCACAGTTGAGAGCCACAAGTATTAAACTGTTAACATGACCAGTAAGAATCAGACACACTAACATAGTAGACAATATCACAGTTGAGAGTCACACAGTATTAAACTGTTAACATGACCAGTAAGAATCAGACACACTAACATAGTAGGACAATATCACAGTTGAGAGCCACACAGTATTAAACTGTTAACATGACCAGTAAGAATCAGACACACTAACATAGTGGACAATATCACATTGAGAGCCACACAGTATTAAACTGTTAACATGACCAGTAAGAATCAGACACATAACATAGTGGACAATATCACAGTTGAGAGCCACACAGTATTAAACTGTTAACATGACCAGTAAGAATCAGCACACTAACATAGTGGACAATATCACAGATTGAGAGCCACACAGTATTAAACTGTTAACATGACCAGTAAGAATCAGCACATTAACATAGTAGACAATATCACAGTTGAGAGCACACAGTATTAAACTGTTAACATGACCAGTAAGAATCAGACACATTAACATAGTAGACAATATCACAGTTGAGAGCACACAGTATTAAACTGTTAACATGACCAGTAAGAATCAGACACACTAACATAGTGGACAATATCACAGTTGAGAGTCACACAGTATTAAACTGTTAACATGACCAGTAAGAATCAGACCCACTAACATAGTGAGACAATATCACAATTGAGAGCCACACAGTATTAAACTGTTAACATGACCAGTAAGAATCAGACACATAACATAGTGGACAATATCACAGTTGAGAGCCACACAGTATTAAACTGTTAACATGACCAGTAAGAATCAGACACACTAACATAGTGGACAATATCACAGTTGAGAGCCCCACAGTATTAAACTGTTAACATGACCAGTAAGAATCAGACACACTAACATAGTAGACAATATCACAATTGAGAGCCACACAGTATTAGACTGTTAACATGACCAGTAAGAATCAGACACACTAACATAGTAGACAATACCACAGTTGAGAGTCACACAGTATTAAACTGTTAACATGACCAGTAAGAATCAGACACACTAACATAGTGGACAATATCACAGTTGAGAGCCACACAGTATTAAACTGTTAACATGACCAGTAAGAATCAGGCACATTAACATAGTGGACAATATCACAGTTGAGAGCCACACAGTATTAAACTGTTAACATGACCAGTAAGAATCAGACACACTAACATAGTGGACAATATCACAGTTGAGAGTCATAACGTATTAATTACTAGAATGAGTTAGTGTTGATGAAGGTATTATTTAGAGGAAATATACTCGAATTTGTTTCAATTGAAAGATAAAAATTACTCAGAAAAATATGTCCTCTCTACAATAGACTTACCTAGATTCGTAGCCCAGCCTCCTAGTCTATTGCGAAAGTGATGCTTTATAGACTGTGCCATGTATATTAAACCCTGATTTCATAGGAAGCCCTCTTTCGACTACCAACATTGATTGAAAATCACTAAGATTGGCATTCTGGAAATATGTCTTATTTGATTTATTAATCATAAGTCAATATATAATATTAAGAGCTTCTTTTATAGTAATGGTAGTATTCAAGTATGAAAACCGTAACTGACAGTTAAAAAAGTTACTCAAACTACTTTAATATATTCATATATCAAGTCATGTAATGTGCAGCTGTCACTTTTTATGTGTATTATATACTACCATCACAATACTATTAATAATATACCATATTCAAATGTTTTAAATGTTGACCGTATAAATAGCGTGTATTTTCTAAACCTTTTTCCAGCTAGAATCTTAATATCCAACAGATTTGTGAGATCTTGGTTTTGTTACCAACATTCTTTTAAATGAGTCGACAGCATTTCGAGTCTAAATGAATCGCATCATAAGTACAAGCCCGTTTCTTGTCAATTAATATAATGGGTGAGATTTGTGCCGTAATAATTATAATGAGTACGAGAAAATAAATAAGGAGGCACTTGCTCTTGCCATACGATAACAATAACAATAACAATAACAATTAACTACCGCAGAGGGACGAAAGACACGCAACCTAGCGTTTACACAAAAACACAAAACTCGGTTGGAGTCAACCACACCATTGCATGTCGGGTAGCTTTGACACAGACCACAAGTCACAATGAGACCTTCTCAAGTATTGTTATTATCGACTACACAATGAGCTTGACTTACTTAGAGAGAACAACGAGATCTCGTTTGGAGATCATCTCGAGTTCTAGACGGCCTAAATCACTTCTCGATAACTCTCACTCACCACAATGTTAGCTTCCCACGGTCATGTTTACATTCTTTAGACATGCAACAAAAGGTTGTTGTTGTTGTTTTGGAAAATTGGATGGTCCTTTTGAAAAAATCACATGGGGCTAAAGTTTTTTATATGCTAATGGCACAAAAGGACAATAGATAGATTATATGATCTCTAGTAATGGATTGATTTATTAATTTGAAAAGCGACTCAACATGTTTAGAGAACGCACATAAGGTTATGATATTGGAGAAGACCCAAATAAAACCACAGTAAGAAAACTAGGAAGAGTTTGGGACAATAATGGCTTTGTTTTTATATTATTTGTTTTCCGTGTTGCGAGTCTTACCACAAGTCCAGAATTTCTGCATATTATAATCTTCTCAATTGGATTAAAGCCAAATATTTCAAAAAATTACTTACTAAAATAGAATTGACTTTTCTGTTAACTTTATTTTTTTAACTTAATGACCTACAGTGTTGATGAAACATATTTATTTTTTAATATGCCGTTCAACAAATAAGCATGTTAAATTCACTAAGGGCCGGTCTTATGACTCCTGGATAAATATTAATCTTGTAGATAAATATTTATATCTGGTGGATAAGTTATGACTGCCAGATAGCACTTATCTGCCAGATAAAATGTATTTAGCCATCACATTTTTATCGGGAGCTTTAAGTACCTGATAACTTTTATCTGGAAGTTAAAATGGTTGTTGCCATAGTGACGCATTGTTTTTCATGAGATTTTGCCTATCAGAATCTGTTTTTAGGTTAAAATCTTGGTTTACGTGTTTAGTAAGCACATGCCCGGACTCTAACTATATATAAAGTTAGAGCATTTAATTCACACTTTTATATAAACTGACCAGCTATTTATAGTGTTATATTTATATTAGAACAAATTATCAAAATGTGAGTACAATAAATGAGATTTTGTAAACGTTGTACCCAACTATTGCCCACAATTTGGCAGACGGTGACCTGGTGGTCTAGGGGTAAGGTGTCAGACTTCTGTGCCGGCGGCCGGGGTTCAATCCTCGGTCCCGGCACAGATTTATCTGATTACCAAACCCTTCCTTCACCTCTGACAAGACATCTTGTGAATGTGGGGAATGCCAGGCCTCCACCCTGGTTCGGATTCCACGTTAAACTGTAGGTCCTTCATTTCATCTCACATTCACCCTACACATCACATCACAAATCACATTAGCGTAAGTGAGTATAACCCGAACGGGTAGTAAGACGCGGTGCTAATAATAATAATAATAATAATAATAATAATTTGGCAAACACAAAAATTAGTACTTGCAAGACATCTTAGCTTCTACGCCCACGTGACACCATCTGTTTCCTCGCACTCGTTTAGCCGCCATTATTTTACAAATGTTGAGCGTTCTCACCACTCGCTATGTTGTAGTGCTATCAGCAGGGCTTATACGCATGCGCGCACCAGTAAAAATAGTTCCAACCTTGCGTGTTCTGAATAAAAATATATTTATCCTACTTTTAGCTATCTGGCAGATAAATTCAGTTCATAAGACGCGTAAAACATTAAAGTGGCTGATACCTTTTATCTGGTAGATAACTTTAACCTCTCAATAGGAATATTTATCCAGTAGTCATAAGACCGGCCCTAAGTAAAAGTTATGGTGTGTCATATAGGCCTACAATTTGCGAACAAAACAAATAAGTTACACCAAAATGTTGAATAGAAGATTTTGTTTCATTCAACTGTGTATCAAAGGAAAGCTATCTTCACTTTGTTAATAGAACATATCTTATTATTTGGCCCATACATTGTTGCAGCAAGGCAAGTGAGAGTAACGATAGCTCTCACCGTGTGATCAATAACAAGGCGTCATTCCCGCACTTGTGTAGGTTGCTCGTGTCGAGGAGAACGGGTTCGAGTTCCAGTCAGGTGGTTTTTCCTCTGTAGTACCCCTTTCCCCTTAAAGAAAATGCACGTACATTTCCTCTAAATTATATAGTCTTCATCCCTAACCCATTAGTGTAAATAGGCAGTAGCCCGAACCGGTAGTAAAACGCAGTGCACTAAAATAAGCTTCGCTAAATTGTTTTAAATCTGGATCGTCATAAAAAAAAAGGCACGCCATAATATAAGGCTTTATTCTTTTAGAAAAAAAAAAGTTTAGTCAATCTTTTAAATGTAACATTAATATAAATCATAGAAGCGTTCTTGAAGATACACCCCGAACAATGCAGTAATCCTCCATAGCCCAGATTGTATACATGAAAGTTAAAAGAAAGTCAACTGTCCTTCCAAAAGTACAAAGAAAACAATAGGTCTGAATGGCTACTCCCCGACCGAGTTTAAATTGTATGCACAATTTTCAGTGTGCATATTTCTCACAGAGAAATCCCTTAAACTTCTTATTTATTTTGTTGTTGTTTGTTTACTTGTTTTTTCATAAACTCAGCTTCCAAAATCATGTTACAAGGGCATATTTTGGAAAAATTAGTGTAAATTATGAAATCACCAGAGTGGAGTGAAAATGTCAGTTTTTGATAATAAAATCGGAATAACTTGAAGAAGACGCATAGTAGCTGTATTTAAAAGAAACTCAAAGAATATATTATCACCATAATCATCATTATTAGGTGTTCTGTCTTACGACAGGTCCATTCCTTTTGTCAATGAGTTTAGGCCGCCATTGCACCCTGTCTTCTGACTCCTCCTTCAGCTTCCAGAATGTTATTCTTTCCTTTAAGTTATCCAATATTTGAATCCTCCTTTCTAGGCTCCTCTTTCCCTCAACCTTTCCTTCTATGACGTCATGCAGAAGGATTCTCTATTCACCCTCTTTTCTCAATACTTCATTTGTCACCCAGTCAGATATTCTCAAGTCTTCCTCAGCACCACATTTCAAAGCTCTCCAAGTATTAAATATACGTATGTGTGTATTTTAGGAGTTGACTCAAGAGACTTGATTTTTTATTTGTGAAAATCAAGATTTTTTTTGTTAATGTGAAGAAAGCAAAGTAGCCACTGAATTGCAAAGCAAGATTCGTCAAATGTTACTGAAACATCTCTTCAAAACCTGCTTAGAGGGCTTCCATCATTAGTTGTAATATTAATGGTGAGAATAATTATGGCCATTTACGCCAAATATCAACATTTTTAACTGTAATAAAATTACACTATGACATACATTATCAATATATGCATTGATTTTTAAATTGTTGGACGTCTTCGACCAAAGAACGTTGGCAAGATAATAGTGTGATATTTTTCCATATTTTTGACTTTACAGATTCTACTAGGGATTATTAAACGTTGAAACCTGTGAACTGTTGCTTTTTTTTATTAATGCGTAAATGATTCGTATTTAATAAAGTTTCTGTTTGTTTCA